>QVOB01015914.1:0-11529 GCA_014839585.1 Pseudomyrmex concolor
ACGATTTGATACGTTATTAGCGGTCGGTGCCGGTTATCGTTGCTCGAATCGGTTTTGTACGTCGCACACGGAACAACCGATAATATCCGCGCAAACAAACTCGTTGTCCGTGTATATTTACAAGCGTAGGTATCTTTTTCTCTCTGTCTTTTTTTGTAAACCGCGACTGTTATCGGGTGCCCATCAATGAATTTACACCGCGGGAGAAAGTTGGTCCATTAATAGGACACTCGGTGATAACGATCGTATAGAGAGAATTCCTTGCCGCTACGTAAACATTCATCCTGTTCCTCGTTCCCTTCGCGCCCCTTTCGTGCAGGAATGCGTGAATTCCGTTCTCGAGAAATCGGCTCGCTTGCGTAATATCGCCTCGCGAACACACATAATTTGTTCATAAACAAATCTCCGATTCATTTCCGGATCGATACGTTCGTTCACAGAATATGCTGTCCTCTCGCCTTGTCGACCAGCAGCTGCAGCTCGTCCTCGGAGTGGACACACGTGGACCAGGTAAAGAATTAATATTAAATATACAACAGATACATGCGTACAAATTCTGCGATATAAAAATCAATATCGGAAATCATTTTCACTGCATTTTACATAATTATTTTTTATGTATTTTTGTGTTGCAATTTGCTTCCGGAAAATTAATGCAAATTAAGTTTCACTTTATAATACGTTCATTTCAGTTCGCTTAATTAACTTCAGTATTTTTAATTACAATTTAGAAATTTTATTACAATTTTATTCGCGTAATATGAGTAGTAAATTTTCTGTAACATTTTCAGTGATTTTTATTCTTGATAAAAAATATATCTTTGTTCAAAATATAACGACAACGTTAGAAAACGGACAGAGTGCGACTTCGAATAGTGATCGGTCGCTTAATCAAACTGTTTTCTAGGCGGATTGGTCGCGAAAACCGAATAACACGACCGTGATTCGTGTTAATCAGAGCTCGAACCAGAATCATCGGCCCGCGCCGGGTGAGCAGTATCACTACAACCTGCGCGGCAATTACGAAGACGACATCGACAACGAGCCGCTTTACGATCCGGTGGCGCCCAGAATCGACTACGAGGTGCACGATTTCGACGCGAATCCGCGAGACGAGGCAAATCGCCGACTGGCTTATCGGCGCGATAACGCATCGAGGCAGCTGGACGTGATTTACGACGGACCCGCGGACGACTTGCCTATGTACCACGGCCCCAAAGTAAGATTCGCGATCCTGTTTACGTTATCGAGCCGTTTCTCATCTCAAAACGCGCTGCTAGACTTGTTAAAGCGCGCGAGGTAAAACTCGTCTGAATTAAAAAAAAAAAAAAAAATACGTGAATAATTCTGCGTCCACAGGAGAATGGTCAAGCGGTCGATAATCGATTGGCAGAGCTGCAGCTTATGCAGAGGCAGAGCGAGGCCGAGAGGAAAACGATAACAACCGTGGAGGTGCATCAATCAGTTTGTCCACCTGCGCCTCCGCCGCCGCTTCCTTACAAATGGCCAGCAGGTTTGACGACTTCTCTCTCTCTCTCTTTCTCTCTTGCAACATCGTTGTCGTCGTTAGAATAATAACCGGACGCGATGCGGACTTGCTCGCGATCCCGTCCCTCTCGCTCGCGACAGGAGTTTTCTAAATATCTTCTCTCCAATTTACTTAGAAACTTAAATCTCGAAGGCTCTTTGCGCACTTTGCTTATACAAGTAATTGTGAAAATATTTTCCATGATCTTTGTCATAATTGTAACACAACCATTTATTTTTATTGACATCCTCCTTCTCATCCTTGATTTTTTTAATAGTCTCGAGCAAAGTTCGAATCTTTATGTGGAACATGAATTTAATTATCAAATATAATAATTGAATATTGTGAATCAATCTCTCGCTGACAGAGACGAAACCCATGAACGCCATGGGCATGCAAATGGGCAGCACGATGTCGATGGGCAGCACCGGTTCGACGGAGACCGAATCGAGTCTCGAGTCATCTTGCGGCAAAGATTCCGCCTCGACGTCGTCGTCCCTGTCGACGTCGTCGTCCTGCGAACCGGCGTCCACCGTGTCCTACGGATCGACGACCGGCGGTTCCGGCAGCGTCGCCAGCAAAACGACCATCGAGACTTCGACGACCGCGTACGCGACGCCGCGCAAGGATATCGTCAGGACATCGCCGATCGCCAGCACAGATCTGAGCACCGCCATCACGCAGGAGTTGCAGAGGCGGGCGCAGCAGGTTCTTTTCTCTTTACATTTTTTACTCTTCTATAAAATTTATTTCGAGGTTTAATTTTTTTTTAGTTGGGTAATTTGTGTGAGAAAACGAGAATAAAATCTCGATCTGAAGAAAATTTCCTTTCAGAAGATCGCGCGCAGTCACCTGATAAAAATTCGAATTTCTCCTGTTATCGATCACGCAATCGCAATTTCCTTCTTGTCTTTCTCTTTGTCGAGTGCGTGAATAATGTTTTACTCTTCGATTTTATCTACGCAATACACGTATATCTTTTTTATTTCTGTTGCGGAAAATAATGAACGTCATCAATGAACTGAAGTGCTATCGAGAAATAATCGCGATATCTACGCGCTGTAAAAATTAATAATCTTGCATTATAAAAAAAAAAAAAAAGATTATGTTTTATCTTATTTATACTTTCATAGAAATGCTTAGGATATAAATACGTTTCACAGAACCCATATATTATTGTTTATTTAATATATATCTCTGTTACTTTTATTTTAAATAATGTGTTTCCCGTGTGATTACACAGTCACATCTATATAGTTTGCGTGGTAATACTCTTATTAATCACGTGTCACGTATTGTTTCTTACCTTCGCACAGAGAATGAACAACGCCGCCAAAGCAGAAGCCCTGAAGGAAAAACCTACGGACAATCGCAAGACGCAGAATCCCGAAGCTCTAAGATCGCAGGAACAAAAAGTCACACATGACAAGGTTATTTGCAATTGTATATAATATTTATGTATGTATGTGCGATAAATTTACATTAATAGTTATTTAAAAAACGACTATTAATTATACAGTCATAACGAGTTGAAAACTCGTCAATGAGTTTTACAACGTGTTGCGATAAAATTGACATTGCAGCTGATGGAAGAATTCAAACGCGCGCACCAAAAGATGTTCAATTCCGCTCAGCAGAAGGCGCAGACTTTGGAACAGATTCTCGAAAAAGTAAGTAAAATCGAGTTGTAAAAAAAAAAAAAAAAAAGAAACGAAACTTTATCGTTTGCAAAAATTGTGCCTCATATAGACTTCAAAAACTTTCGCGTGCGATATAACAATAGTCTCACTTGACGGTCTGATATACTGTTCTCGGTGATAAGCGGTATCTGCGAGTATAAGTGACGCAACACGATTTGCACATGTTGCATAATTAATTACGATAATGTCTTATTCAGAAATGAGAAGGACGCGCGCAAAAAATAAACTAAAATTACATGAACATGCAAAAAAAACCGCGCGTGTGAGAAAGATAATAAAATTTGAAATATAGTTTTAAATACAACAGTAACATACAGTTACATAATTTATGTATAAATTTTATCTCTACATGAAATCATTGTTTCAAGCCAACCGAATAACAAATTTTACTTTATGTTTTTATATATTAAAAAAAAAAAATATAGCGAGCGTGAAATTTTCATTTTTTTTCACAAACGCGTGTTTCTCCGAAAGATATTTTAGCGCGTTTCGAAGCGTGGTTGAGACGACGATCTGTGTAAGCGCACGCTCGTAATTACACAACCGTGCAAGCAAGGATCCGCAAGGTGTAAACAGATAAGAGAACGAAATTATGAGGACTCCGGAATAATACGTCGGTGTGTATGCACGCGCGCGCAATTTGCAACGTGTGCAACAATCGCGTGTGCATTGCGCGAAGATACGTCAACTTTACAATACGTGTGTGTATACCACGTAAGACAAATGTCGGTATTGTTGAAACGAGAGATAACGAGAGCGGGTTCGCGTCTTAAAAAGTCACGTACATAATTCCGAGCGATCTGCTTCAGTTCTCTCGCAAGCCACGCGACGATCGCCGCACGTATTCGCGTTCGATCGCGAAGAGAAATGTGGATCGGTGGTATCTTGTGTGTGTGTTATTGAAACGCGACGAATCGCGATAACAAACGATCGCGCGCGCGATCTCGGGATAATTGATATCGTCTTATGTATTTGCTTTTATTCGGCTGTAACGCCACTGTTTTTTTTTTTTTTTTTTTTTTTTAAATGACAGATAATGCGATCGCTGACGAATCTGTCGATTTTTTGCCTGATTAAAGTAACAATTAGCATCGATTTGATGCAACGTTGATTGAGTCGCTTCTCATTACCGTCTTATCGTTCGTTATCGGAACGCACTCGCGGTTTTCATCGCCGCAAACGACACGACGATCGGCAACAATCGCGACTTTAGTCGATGCGTCGTTCGCGGCGGCGCAACACGATACGGTGTCGTTGTCGCGATCGAGCGTCTCGTGGCGAATTTTTTCTTCCGCTTCGAACAGTTTCCTACGAATTCCCGCAGAGACATGCAAAATAATAAGACTTACATAAGAATCGCGATGCTCATCCTGCGCTCCGCGTGTTTTTCTTCAGTCGCTTGTCGCCGTGCCGCCGAGAACGCCGCAAAGTCGTGTGATAATCGTAATTTGAACAAGGAAACCAAGGTTGCAAGTAAAACAATTTCAGACTTGTCATAGGGCGGGAAAAAACTTTTCGTTACAATGACATTTTTTTTACGAGAAGTTAAAAAGTCAGACATGTTTTGAATCAATAACGAATAACACGAGTCATCTTTTTCTGTCTCTCTCTCTCTCTCTCTCTCTCTCTTTCTTACTGTAAGAAAAAGTGCCAGGGAAGGTCGTTTGAGTATTATGTTCTGTCTCTGCGAATGTGCAAGACTAAAGACTTCTGTTTTCACATCGATTATTCTTCGTACGCTATAGTTGCGCGTGTAGATTTAAAATAGACATTAACAGAAGGATAATGTGTGATTGCGCGACGTCCGTTGACTGTAAAAAGTGCATGGAAAAAAGATAGAGAGAGTGTGGATACGCAAGGAATTAAACTCGCAAAGAGGAAAAGACGAAGAGTCAGATATTATGACGTAAATTGTACTCGAAGAGTATTTTTTTGATATACGTATAGTTGTAAAGTGTGTACGAAGTAATTTAAAAATGAATAACATGAGCAACACGAAGAAGAAACAAGCACTGGTCACGATCACTCCATATAATGTTAGTAATTATAACATAAAATGTGTGTAGCGTTAATTCACGATTTAATTTAAAACTTGAGACACGCGTGTGTTTGTAGTGAATTTATCACTACAAACGCTGATAAATCGGTGTGCAAATAATATTCTCTCTCTGTGTAATCAATAAACACGTCAAGAAAGAAATCTTATTTGAAAAATAACTCTGTATGTTTTAAAATTAAAATTTCATATTCTCATTTTGCAATGTGTTTACACTGATTCTATAGCAGTCTCGCATTTTCAAGCACCGATATGAAAATAATTAAAACTTTCTCATTATATTTTTACAATGTAAGTTTTCAGGCAATATATATATATATATACGCACTTCAGTTATTGTGAAACCTGTTTTAATTTTCAGGAACAAGGAAAGAGAACGCTCAACGAAACCTCGGCAGCGGCGACGACGAGTTCTTCGGTGGCACCGCCGGTTCCTCCCCCGCTTCCGTTACCGTCTAAACACCGAGGTAGCGACGACTCGGTGGAGATGCAGAGCATCGAGTCGTTCAAGTTGAAGGAGACGCCGAGCACAGTGCCGAAGCCGCCGCCTACGTACTTCCCGGTGACGAGCCCGTCGAACGGAAGTCCGCGTCATATCGGAAACAAAGTCGCCAGCGGCAAGGACGTCGCAACCAGTCCGGTCGCCGAGCTCACCAAGACCTCGCTCTCGTCGCCAACCAACAGCGCTCAATCGTCGATGAGATCGCCGTCCGGCAAGATAGCCGTGAGAATCGGGACGTACGAGGGCGAAACTAAGCAACCGTCCCGGTTGGAGTTCTTGCCTCAGCAGTCAGGTCGTGAGAAAAACGGCGTCGCCGACGAGACGTCGAACGGACCGGTCGTGTCCAGGCTCCAGAACGAGCTCGCCGCGACGCTACAGAGATCGAATCTTCGAAGAAAGACTGAAGGGGTGAGTGAGGGATGAAGTGTTCGATAAAGCGAGAAAAGAAGACTTCAAGCTTTGCGTTTTCTCTTTTTCAATCAATGTGCGAGCGATATTTGTTTCTTTTTTATGTTTCAGGACAATTTGTCGCCCGCGAAGAAAATTTCGGAAAACGCGGCGACGTCCGGCAACGATACAACGAATTCCGAGCCGAACAGGCAATGCCAGAGCAACGTCGAGAAGCTCGCATCCGACCTCGGCAACAAAGTAACCATCAAAGTGAATCCGGAGAACAGCGGACGATAAAAGAAACGATGTTAACGCGGTTTATTATATATTATACACGCCGTTAAAGAAAAAAAAGTGCGATCAATCTATTCGGAGAAAATATACATACATAGGAACGATCCTTTTGTACCTTCGTACATTTTGTACATTTTTGCACATTTTTGCATCCGAAACGGTTTTTACCAACCATTTTTCCAACCGTTTTTCGATCTTCTACCGTATGAAAAAAGCGCTCTCCCTTATTGGTGAGGTTCTTTTTGACACACAGGTTTTTATATAATCTTATTTATTATATCGTATATACATATATATATATATTATATATATATTGTAATCGAAGAAAGAGAGAAGCTGAGTTTTCTTATTAACCGAGACGAGGTTTTACGACCAGTATTTACCACGTAGTCTTTGAATGTAATTTACTGCGTCTCCATGTACGAATCATCATAACAGAAACGAATTCAACGAGACGTTGAATTTTTAAATAAAAACAACGATTTAAAACCAATCCTTTATTGTCTTTCGACAAACGTATAAAAAGTATATAGGTACATAGGCTTTTTCCCCCTTTCCCTCACTTTTACACAAAGTATTGCGCGAGAAGTCGCGCGCAAGCGACAGCGTTTTTCTCTCTGACGTTTCGTCCCGAGGAGGAATTTTAATTTTTCGACGCGGTTAGAAACTCTGATCGTTCTCCTCTTCGCCGCGCGGGAAGAGTCGTTCGCCGTGCGTGGCATGCGTGACGAGACGAGATCGGTTGATCGCGATGCTCGCGCGCGGAGCAACAAGAGGATACGCAGGTTGCTGCTGTCGGAGTATCGCGAGTTCGCGTCCGAGACGATTCTGGTCGAGTCGCCGTTTGCGGAGACCACCAGAAACGGATGCGGACTCCGTCAGGTCACTCTGGCTCTCACGCCGACCAGGCTGATCGTCGCCGCCGACGTTCTCCGAGCGAATCCCGACTTCTTTTGCCCGCCCGGTATCGACGCCGGCATCGAGAGCTTCGAACTCGTGTCCGTGTATCCTCTGGAGTACGTGACGCTCAGCGTATTCAGGAGACGACGTCGCAGGACTCTAAAGGCAAGGTACACTCCTTTGAGAGGCGAAAGGAGTGATCAAAAAATTCACCTTCTCTCACAAAAATGTTTTCTCTTGTGTTAAAAAAAATATATCGCAAATACATGACGTCCTTCTGGTAAAGAGAAAAAGATTCGCGCGGTTTTTTTTTAGATTTATCGACGGTCGCGCTAATTATTACGAACTCGGCGGTCCGCGCCGTAAGATCTTCTGGAGAATCTGGTGCGAACAGGTGCGGGGATTGCTGGCCCGCCGAATGGACGGTAGCTCGTTGTCCGAAACGACGGCCGCGAGTTCGTCGAGCAGCAGCACGTTGTATTTGTTGTCGTCGGAAATCGAGATCAGAAGCAATCATCGCGACGCGAGACGCGGAAAACCGATACTCAGGTGCGCTTCCGATCGAGAATTAAACACTAACTTACGTTTGATAAAACGTAAAATTTTAATGCACGCACTCAAACACGTGTGCGTGTCGCTTGCAAAATAAAATTCACGCAGAATATGGAAACACTACGGAGGCGCCGGCGATTACGTCGCTCCTCCTTCGTGGACCGAAAAGGATCTGTATCTCGGTCCGTCTTACAACGAGTTGATGGACGGTCGTTACACGCCGGTCCCGGTGAGATTCGCCGGCGGAAGTTTGAAGGACGTCAGGTACGAGCTGGAGGATCGCACGCCGTCGTACATCGCGCGCAAAAAATCCTGTCGCAGCTGGCCGTGCCGGAAATACGACGGCCAGCCGGAATTGCAACGCACCGGCGGACTGTGCGACGTGCTCTTCAGAAAACACCAACCCAACGCGTATCGTCGCGACTACACGATAGCGAGTTACAAAAGTTCGCCCTGCAACATCTGTCAGCTGGACGAGACCGTTGGCGTCAATCTCAGAAAGCACAGCCGATGTCGCGGTTAGAAAGAAAATTAGATTTGCAAAATTAATAAAATTAAAAAAAAAAAAAAAAAACTTAAATCTCTTGCAAAGTTACGATGCGGTTTTCAATTAAGTAAATTGCGAAATCGTCGATCGAATATGCGAGTTTCTCGTTGCGACTTCCAGAGCATCGGAATACGCTCTCCGAGGAGGAGTTCATAGAGCACGTCGAGAAAAAGTACGGAAGCTGCCAGGGATCAAAAGCGTCGCCGATGTCGAAGATATCGCGGTTCGGTCTAGGCGTGCCGGAGAAGTGCGACTCCGAGTTGATTCTGGGCCCCTATCCAAAGGATTCGAGTTACGGCGGCGCTTCCGAGTTCGCGCACCGCTTCCTCGATCCCCGCGAGTTGCTCGAGAGCGGAGTGACCGTCTGGGAGAATCGTCGCAAGTTCTCGACGACGAGTCGTCGCAGACATCTGCGCAGATACGCGCTCACCTCGGCGGCACATTTTCTTTACGCGCTCGGACCGTGGTCGGTCCAGCCCGGCGAACGCGAGTCCGTGCAGACGCTGAGATCGCCGAGCGCGGTAAACATTCGCCGACAACCCGCGGACGCGGAGCTTAAGCTTCCGGTGTCGCGCCGTCAGCTGACAGCCAGCGTTTCCTGCGCCGCTCTGACTTCCGGTGGGTCCAGCATCGTCGGCACCGTCACGAGAGGACGGGTGATACTTTTCTGGACGCCGGAATATTGGTACAGGCCCCAGGCAGCCGCGGTTGCTTACAGGTGATGCAAAGAACCATCTTTAAAATTATCCACGTGTGTGTGTATTTCGTATATTTTAATTCTAAAATTTAAACAATCTCTGGAATTAATTTTAAATCATCAAACATAGAGAACTGAGACACCATTTGGCGTCTCTGCGGGATTTTCAGCAGAAGGAGAAGCAGTCGAAGAGAAAATTCTTCTGCAGACGAAAGACGCGGATCTCAGGTGAGAGCGGCAATTCGGAAACCGCGATCACCGAAAAATCCAGCAGTCTTTTGGAACGCGTGCTCTCTATAAACGGCGCTCGCAAGCGGGACAAGAAGACGTGCGAGAACGCGGACGTCGATCGGGGAACGGCGCAGCTGCGACGGCTGCTGAGAATGAATCTTCGCATCACCGTCTGGGACTTGAACAGCGGCACGCTGGCCACGCAGCTCACGATGATCGATCGCGATCTCTTCATTCGCATCCCCGCGACCGAGATCGAAGTGCTGATCCATCAGAAGTCGTCGCGGAACGCGCCGAATCTCGGCGCGTGGATCGCCTTCAGTCATCGGATCGCCTGCCTAACCGCCAGCGAGATCCTCGCGATCAAGCAGCTCGACATGAGGACCCGGATCATGGCGAGGTTCATCAACACGGCCGAGAAGTGCTTCGAGCTCGGAAATTTTCAATCGTGCAGATCTATCCTGGCCGGTCTGCAGTCTCCGTCGATTTACAGGCTTCGCAGAAGCTGGGCCTACCTGCGAACACATCATGCCACTAGGTTTATCTTCTCTACTCGCACCGGTTACGAATGATAATTTAAGCAGATATTTCTACTTCTTTCTTTCTTTCTCTTTCTCTACGTTAAAACGCTATTTTAGATACGAAGCAATGGAAAAATTATGCAAAGTCTACAAAAATCCACGTTGTCTGAAGTATCAAAAAGCCTGGGTCGCAGCGAAGCGCAATCCACCTTGCATGCCATACGTCGGTCACTTCTTGATCCAAGTTCTGGGATTGAATGACTCGTTGAACGTTCGATCGAACTGTATTTGCAATCTAAGGAAAAAGTCATCCGCAAATATTACTGAAACTTCCGACTCCGCACTTGTTCGCGGTAATTTCGACAATTTTCGATCGGAAGACAAGTCCAAATCAATCGAACCGAAACAGTTTAGCCTGGCTAGACGTATTCTCGCAGCAGCGTTGGCCAGACTAAGGTTTACGACGCGTCAAAACGTTGTCGTTGACAACGAAAGCGACAACGTTTGGACGTGCAGACAGCGATATTTGGCGCGCAAGTTCTTCCGTCGCTGGGACATGATCGTGTTGAGATCGAAGGTGCGCGCGGAGAACGAGGAGAGGTTGAAGAACGTAGACTCGAGGAGAAAACACGTTCTCGACGTAGCGACCTGGTTGACGGAATGTCAGAGATGCGCGCAAAATTACAGGTTTCCTTTGAACTCGTTCGCGTGCGAATTTCTGTTGAAAGCGCGTTACAGAGAAGATCGCGAGAACTTTTTCATCAGTCTCAAGTTGGAATCGCCGAAGGCAACGTGAAAACAAAACGCGATCAAAGCCATGTAATTAAACTCTAACTATAATTGACTCTTGTCAACTGCGAAATGATGTGCGACTCAGCTCGGGCAAAAAAAGAAAAAAAATATAGAAGAACAATTATTAGATTTGCAGAATCAGAAACAGATTAGAATAATTAATGAACATTGCCACTCTCGTTTATATAATTACAACTTTTCTTAGATTCAGTATTTATTAGACTGCAATTTATTTGAAAGCATTTTTGCCTGGAGAACTTTCTCTTGTCAATCTTATTGTAATGTCTTTATATATAATTATTATTGTTACAACACTTTTTAATAAAAATACGTCTTCGAATTTTAGAAACGCGCAGCTTTGAAATTTTTCGCACACCTTTTAGAACTTTTATAAATTGACGATTATCTTGATGTTTACTTTATAGTTCTATTATTTTAATACAAATAATAGAGCTATAACATAAGTGTGATTCTTATGAGAATTTTATAAGATTCTTATATTAATCACGCGTTACTTTATGTACATACCCACATGTGTGTAAGCGCGTTTATGTGCTATATTTTTTAACCACACCAGAAACAGTAAAAAATATTACTGCATCTGACAGTCCGCAGTCTGTGCAAAGTGGGACGGAAAAGTTTAATAAAGAAGTTTAGTTTAGTTTTAATAAAGAAGTTGGGATTTCCCGAAAATTATGTATATTGTTATTTTTATCCTTCTAAAATCCTTACAACTTCCTAAAAGCGCTAGAAAAATTTTCGAAAAAGTATCAGGAGAACATAACTAGCAAAGAAGTGGCACAAGTTCTAAGTGGGCGG
>QVOB01015920.1:0-10481 GCA_014839585.1 Pseudomyrmex concolor
TTTTTTTTTTTTTTTTTTTTAACCGCGGTACAACGATCAAACGTTGCACCGCAATTTTTAACTGTTATCTCTTCGATCTCCTGTCCCTCTTCCTTCGTGTCTCCTCCTTCGTTTGTGTCTTCTTCCTCTCAATATTTTCGCTTAATTACCGCAATTTGTCGCACCGAGTTTCCTTTTGTTTTTTTTTCTTCATAAATTCACTATAATAGCATCTATTTTTCAAAAAATATAAATATCAAGCATAAGAGCGACCACATCTATATATATATCTGAGAGATCCCTCTTAACGTCGTAACTTTGTAGTCAATCCCATCTCCACAAGCCATTATTCTCGCTGGCTCTTAAGATTAGTGACTAAAATGTATACATTAATCGCAATTTATATGTATTTCTCTTTCTCTCTCTTCATTCTCATCTCAAACATCATCATCTTTTTACCGCGATTTGCATTCTATTTCCCTTTCTCCTTTTATGGCGCATACCTCAACATTCGGTATTGTCAGCTCGGACTTTTTTTTTAATTTCTAGAATTCTTCTCTCGCATTCTCTCTCTCTTAGCTCTCACAATTCTCTCTGAATAAATTTACAATAAACAGGTCTTTATAGAGTAATAAACTTCTCTCTTAATATTTGTAATCTCGACGGAGTTTATACATATCTTTCGATCTCTCTCGAGTCCTTCCTTGTCATTACACTTGGTAAGATAAAACGGGGAGGAAGAAGGAAACGCGAAATCGACGAAAACCAGTTAACTGACACTTCTCTGAATTGATAAAACTCGAAAATACATACATTCCTCCGCAAGTTTAGCTCTAATGGAGAATATAGTTGAAGTTCGATATGTCGCATTGTATCATTAGTAATTTTTATGCTACAAGTGTCTCACGTTGTTACACGGAGGCTTTCACAAATGTTCAACTTCAAAAGTTCGCGCCCGAATTGATTGAAACTTATCGCGCAAAAATGATCGGAAAATACAATCGTAGACGAGATCCGCGGAGACCAAGGAGAGAAAAATAATTTGTACACTCTAACTTGAGACAAAGACCTTCGATATTGTATAAAAAAACGTCTGCTTTAACTCTATCCTCTAACTTTCAATCCTTCTTTCCATGATAAATGTCGCGTGATAAAAGAAATATATGTATATTCGATCGGGGTTCAGCGAGATAGGAAGCTGATGTCCAGTACCATGCGAAAAGCGAACGTCGAACTTTTTTATATGGCACAAATAAAGTAGTACAATTCCTTCGATAAAATATCTTAAAAGTCGACATGCACACACACACACACACACACACAAATCGCCGTGTTCGTTTGTTCGCTTTGGACCGACTGGAAGGTTCGTTTTTTTTTTCTGAGAAATGGCTGAGGGATTTAAACGCTACGTGTGTGTTTCAATAAATTTTCATCGAGGTGATGAAAACGTAATTAATGCGGCGATAAGACACAATTCAAGAAAAGTCAAAGGTTGTCAATTCGTTAAGTGTCTTTACACGCTTCAAATTCAATGTTACAGTATTTTATAAACACAAGGCTTCATATTGTTTTTCTCTTTGTTTTACGAGGAAAGCAGAATATGGTTTTTTTTTTTTTTTTTTAACATATACGACGAATAGGATCGTGTTGCAAGATTTTGCTCGATCGAGCACACAGAGAGATAAAAACTCGTACTTCCATTTGTGTGTTCGTCCATTTTCCACCTTCCTCTTGCGGAACGCGATCGAAACGCGCGCGACGTTTCTTCCGCGCTCTTCGTTCGTTTCTCGCGAGGCAACGATATTTTTTTTTTTTTTTTTTTTACGCAAAAATAATCTATCTAAATTCCCCATCAAAACGCGCCTTCGTTCGCGATAAAGACGATTGATTTCTGCGTGAGCCTGTAAACCGTCGCCACGCTCGTCTCGTTTCAGCGCATTCGTTGCTCGCGGACAACTTGAAATAATCGTAGCCCGAGAAAATCGATTTCGCAAGCAATACGTGAATACGCTTCCCCGAATTTAAGGCTGGTTTAACGCTCTCGATAATATTTACGCAACAAACTTATATGTTTGCAACAAGAACCGCTGTTTGCGTTTGTGTTCGCAAAACTCGCGCTACGCATTACAATTGCTAACAGCTGCGAGAAACACACGCATTATTACACAGTGTGAGAAATCATTAATTCGACCTCGTTTACGTTTCTTTCAAGTCGCGATGAACACTCTGCCGATGCGTATCTCAATTAATAAAAATATAACAAGCGAATCTATAAAAAAGAAACGACGTTCTCTGATTAAAAATAGAAAAAGTCGATGTACAAAAAAACAAAAAAGAAGTCTTTGACATTATGTTTTTTTTTTATTGCAAGACTTTGCATCGCGTGCTGTTATATAGCGCACGAAGAGAATTAAAAAAAAAGAAAAAAAAATTAGCTCGCGAAGTCGTCAAATGCGCGGTTACACATTTAAAAAAGCAATTAATGATTCCTCACATATATAATATATATATTCGCGCGTCTCGCGCGTTATCTTATTTAATATATACTCTTTTTAAAAAGTTTCAATTGCTCTAAAGAATGTTGTACAATAATTTAGACTCTTAGCCTACGAAAGATGGAAAAAGATCTGCGCGAGTCGCGCGTTGTAATACGCACACGTAAAAAAAACAAAAAAAAAAAAAAAACAAATGCATCGCCGTACTTTCGCTCGCTCTTCTCAGCTTGGAGTTGCAATAAAGTTAGGAGGAAAAAAGAAAATCGACTGTTTACGCGCATCACATCGCACGCGGTCACAACGGTTTAGGCGATTACGAGGCGATTACACGTGTCCGAAGTTAGTTTGCAAAATGGGAGGAAAGGATGTGTGTTTAGAACATACTTCATATACATATGTAATATACGTGTACATATATACATGTAATATAAACATACGTGATATACATGTATTACATATGCATATATTATGTATATACATATACGTATGTACATACATATTACATATATACATTATAATATGTATTGTATGGACAAAAAATCATTCCTATAAGTAAATACTGGTTATCTTATGACACAGTGATTGATGCTGACGTTTCACACAACGCAAAAAAAAACTAAACAATGTACGAAAAACGCATAACAAAAAAAAAGAATCAAACGTGTTTTTTTTTTAATTTTCTGGTAACAAGGTTTTTTCTGCCCTAGCAAAAAAAGTGCGGCGTGCAATCGTCACGAGCGTGGCTTACTTGCGCCGATGTATCCTCTCTTTCTCTCTCTCTCTCTCTTATACACATACGGGTCAGCACCGATCAATTGCCTTTATAAAAATTGACTAAGAAATGCAAAATATTTGCATTAATTTAATATGGGCTTGTATTAAAATATGTAGTAACTATATGAACAACAGAGGGAACGGTAGCGTAAATGTTAAGTGTGTGACCACTTGTGTGTAAAACTATATGACGAGCGGTATGTCCTTCTTGTTCGGTAAGTTCACAGCCTTTTTACCTTGCCAAAGGCTGTTGTGTATCGTAAAGGCATCTATGGTCACCGTGAGATGCTTCGTGTGAACTTGCGAAAAACATTTTCCGCTAGAATTGTATCTGAAAGAAGATAAAGAGAAAAAACATAATTTAACGTCAACACACAATGAATTTTATACAAAATTAAAACCAACGTTTTATCTCTTTCACTCACTTGAAAAACTTGTCGAACATATTATCAATGACTTGTTTGGGCCCGGTACCGTATAGCTTGGTTACTTCCTCCCTCTCGGGACAATACGAATAGAGAGCACGGAATTGGCAGCCAGCGTCCCGAAATAAAATGAGGAAGTGCTTGCTCTCAGACCGATGAATCTCGTCCAAAACTCTTGTCTTGGCTTCCTTGTTCACTGTGCCGGGAAAGACGCAGTACTCCACGGCGTTCAGCATAATGGTGCGATTCGACTTAGCTATCGGCAGTTTATACAGTCTCGGGCCTGTCAATCATGAATTTTATCAAATAATTGTTTTGTTTTTGGAAGAAGAGAATACGCGTTCACCGCTTGTATCACTCGTTCATACCGTTATAGTCCATCATAGAACTGGGTGTGCTGCTGATGTCGCTGCTGCCGTCGTCGTAGACCCGCTTCTTCGACGTCATCAGGGCGGGTGGCAACGAGCCCGGGCCTGAGGGCGATGTCAGGTGTCTCATGCTGCCTATGCCCGGACTGGCGGCTCGTCTCGGCGGCGTCGATCTGCCCAGGCCGCTGTCCGAATCTGTATTTCGACACATCACAACATCTTGATCACTACTCTCGCACTTGCGAACGCCACGCTCCGTGTATGGAAATCAACAACGGAGAGGCGGTCGTGTATTCGCCGAACGACGGTGACAAAAAAAAAACGATCAATATTAAATTTTTCTCCTTCTCATCACCCAAGCAATAATTAATTAAGATACAGAGACTTTTTTGATATTAATAGTTAGTCACCGCCGAGAGTGAGAAATATTAGTCACTTGTTACAAGTGTACGAGGCACTTCGCTCATTTGCACAACTTGCGCGCGCACATCTTACTATAATAAGAAAAAGATTACATTTTTTTTTTTTTTTTTTTTTTTTCGATAAGAGAGAACTGTTGATTAATATGTATGTAGGATGAAATTCTACCATAATGTATAATGAATTCTCTAGATTTTCTATTTATTGAACAACTATAAAACCTCTTCTCGATGTCGATGCGTTAATGATTTCACGCTGACTACTCTTTTTATTCGTTCCAATGACTCAAACTCGCGAACTCCGTGCTATGCGTTAGAAAATGTTCGATGAACTTACTGACAATAAACGACAGATATATAGAACAACGTGTACACTACGCACGAGAAACAACGAGATCTCGCTCAAACGAGATCTCGCTTTTTATCAAATCGCAATCGGCTACGTTATTCGTTAATTTCCTATACCCTTTGTCGCCACAACACCTGAAAATGTCAAACAACGAAGGAACGTGGAGCGGAATAACGTGGGATGATGAAGGAAAACCCCGGGATACTAGATAAAAAAGAAACGTTATTATAAAAAAAAAAAAAAGATCACAACCACCGACAGAGACAGAATAAATCTGAGGGATGAAACGTCGACAGAGACAAAGATATATGTACACCACCTTGTGCCCGCAAAACCAGTGCTATACAATAACAAAGCTCAAATAAGCTTCGACCGAGCAGCTTCTCTACACAGCAACAACAGCGAAAATAAATAATTGTCCTAAGGAATGTGACAGGACAAAGTTCCGTTTCGACAAAGCGCTTCAAAAGCCGATTTTATATGATGTCGCAAATCATAATGTACAATATATTCTCACATTACTCGAGAAAAAAAGCTAGAAAAAAAAAGCTCTTTTTCGTCGTAAAGTCACCAAGTCAAGAAAGGAACTTTGCGCTAAAATGTAAAACAGAAAACAAAGTATGCATATGTTCGACGTGCGTGTATAAGAGTCGTTAAATATTCAACTGCCACCTGTGCTCTCCAATCTGCCACCATGCCACTACTTATATGTGTGTGCATGTGAGTGCGTGTGCTACATATTCTGCTTATGAAAATGGGAATGGTGATAATATATATATATATAAACATTTTAAATATAAATATATATACGCGGGACACATATATATATTAAAACTGTTGCACGATATAGAAGGGGAGGATCGAACGTATTTCCAAGTCACTGTGGTGCTTCTTACCGCACAAATTCATCAGGGAATTAGACTTTCTCCCCTTAAAGTTTTGGTAAGTCTGGTATTTAGGCCTGCCTCTAACCTGTTGCTGAGACTCCTGCGCATCTGCAATAACGCAACGTTCGCTGTGTTACACTCAAAACGCCATGTAGGATCAGAGAGAGAGAGAGAGGGGAGGACGAGCTGGCTGGCGGGCGAGCGAGCGAGCGAGCGCGGATAAGGATGACTTAAAAGGAAAACAGGTAGTCAAGTCTAAAACAACTACGAGCCATGTCCGGGGAGAGGTACATCGAGAACTGAAGTGGCCGGTGCAGTTTTTAGTGCAGAACAATGTTGCGTTCCAACCGAAAGATATGTTCCACTACTGAGGCGCTACTTAAATTTAAAAACTCAATGGAAAAAAAAAAATAAAAAACGGAAAAAACCCGAAAGGAGAACACACTCATACCCGCAAAGTGTCGTGACCTTGCTCAGTAGTTCGGTAGAAGGAGATATATATATAATCAACAACTAATCAAATGTTCAAACATTCATCGTATGATTTTCTGATAGACTCATAGCTGCCCATACCAGTGTGATCACATCCTGCAACGAATCTACTCTCTCGTCAAAGCCAAAACGTTCCAAAAAACGAACAATTTGTAAATTGAGCCTTGCGACATTCACGCGATTAATATCGTTTTTAAGCAACATCGAACCCACCTCTGGAGGTTTTGTATGAGCCACGTCGACCAAGTTGGTTTACGCTGCGGCAAGGTGAGGAACCTCTACCATCGTCAGGTGAATCTACGGAAGATACTAAAAAAAAAAAAAAACAGAACATTTCTATTACAATCAATTTTAATTTACGGGAAGGTTTATATTCTACTTATATATATATAAATATTAAATCTATGATAATTCAACATTATACATCGACTGGTGTACATTATACATCGACTCACAAATAAGATGTACAGCATGCCATATTAAAGGATGCTATTGAAAAAAAGTAGCACAGTAAAAAAAAAACATGTTGCGAGAAAATGTATTAGAAGAAACTAGATAGAGACATTATTAAGAGCTTCTTGAGAATCAATTTTTTTCCTCTATAAACTTTTGTTTTTAATCAAACTGAATTCTCTGCACAAATCGTTCTCTCATTATCACGTCTAGCTGAATAATCTTCAATTTTATCTATTAATTTATATAATCTCACAATGTTTTATTATTATGTCTCTCAATATAATAATACAATCAATATCCAATTCTTCGTATTCACTTACGAAGCATCTTTGTTTTTTGCTTTGTAAAACTATATAATAATTATTTAATTTGATTTATTAAATTCGAAGAAACTTAAATTCAAAGTGAAAACATAAGAACTTTGCGTGTACTGTATTGTCTATAAACGTGGTGGAGATAGTGTGTGTAGTGCATACCCCTGAGACTGCCGCCCCGATAAAGTGGGCCGGAACAACGTCGATCATCGAGATGGGCAGCAGTGAGACTATCCTGCGAGCCTCGGTAGTAGTCTCGCCTCATCGTCGGGGAGGTCAGCGACGCTACAGTAAGTGTGTTAGTGCAAAACAATCGGCTCGGTATTTTCTGTGCTATTCTAGTTTGGCGTTTTAGTAATCTTTATCGTATAAAATTTATGCGGCAACTTCAAAACCACCTTGCGATAATTGCTGACGCGACGATAAACTAGCATAGACGAGAAAATCTAGAGCACTCGTGGACATGTGGTCTGGGTGAGAATTCGTAAAAAAAAACCACTAATTAACAACAGAAACAAAAAAGAATTAATACAGCAAGAATAAAATGTCACTAAGATCGCAAAAAGATAAAACGGCTCTGATCGTAAAAATCTTCGCCATGCAATGAATAAATGCAAATCACAGTGCAACATCGAGGAGAGACTGTTTCCTATTAGGGTATTACGACGGAAAAATGCACTTGTGACACAACAACTTGTGAAAAGATCTGATATTTCTTGGGAATTAATTCGAAATTAGAAACTGATCAAGAACAAAGATATTCTTGTGATATTCTTCTTTTTTGTTTTCTTTTAAAAACTCTTTGTAAAATCAGCAAAATTTACAGAGCAAATGATCTTGAATTTATTTTTATAGACTCTATATTTAATTTCCAAGAAACATATCGATCGTAGATTGAGAGGTTATTTGTTTTCTGCAAGTGCGACTTGATTTCAGACTTACCTGTGCTTAAGTTGGAGGAAGAACCTTTCTTCCCGCGACTAGGTGTGAGAACTCCGGAATCCAACACTGCGCCAGCGTCGCCGTGAATTGTTTTGGGCCGTGGTCGAGCGGTTGCAGTCTTGTTACGTAATTTTGCTGGGTTTATTGCATTTAGAAGCTCCTTATCAATTACCTTACCCTATTGAGAAATGATAGAAGTTGATAATCGTATAATACGCTTTAATTTTTTTTGCAAATTTACTCACTTCTCTCTCTGCTTCCTCGATCGCCTTTTTCACTTTATGATGCTCCAAGATGGCAGCTCTTCTTTGTCGTTCCTCTTCTTTTTTGCGAGCTCTCTCTTCCGCCTTCAGTTTTTCTTGTTCCCTGCGTGCTTGCGCCTCGGCTTCCTTTCTCTCCTTCATCTCCTCCTGTCTTTGTCTTCTCTGCAGCGACATCAACATTATCCTCTCCTTCTTCTTCTCCATCTCGTCCATAGAATTCTGCAGATAAAATTTAAGAAATAAAATATTGCACAAAGAAGTCTGTTCTAGCGCTGTAATTGTTCACTGTAATACGCACAGGATCGGGATTCGTGAGCTGATTCCCAATTACCAAACCAACTCCGGAAGTATGTCGACCTTCCGCGCTACCATCACGTTGCTTTTCTCTCTGTCGTTCTTTCTCTATCTCTCTCTTGAGTTCTCTGTCCCTCATTTCTTGCCTCTGCTGCTCCCTCTCGTCAGCTTGCCTCAATCTTTCTCGCTCAAGTTCTCTCTGAGCTTCCATTTGTTTCTGCCTCTCGGCTGCGCTGGCAGGAGGAGACTCGGGCCGCACCGTAAAATCTTCGTGTTCGATGTAGGACGATACGCTTCGTTCCTGAAACAACAGATTTGTTTTTAAAACACATACATTTATTGTGAAATGTGTTCAGTTTTTTTGACAACGAAAAAGCACTCACTTTCTTAGGGGACATTCTTTTGACTCTGAGAGTTGGTTTCGGTTTCTTGGGAGCGTCATTATCGAAGGAAATGTAGAAGCCCTTCTCGCCCGCATCATTCGGATCGAGAGGCGTGACGTCCGGGGTTGCTGATCGCGACGAAGTCTCCCTCAACGGATGAGGTTGGAAGGAATTTTGCGATATCGTGGGTCTAGTTGGCGAGGGTATTCTGTACGTACGACTACCTGACGTGATGTTTAAGCCCCGAATGCCTTGCGCGATTTCATCGTCTGTGCCTTGAAAAAAATTAATAAAATTCAAAAAAGGCAGTTTTAACAGTCTACTTAGTAATTGCAGAAAAAGACGAGAAAGAGACATTTTTACACTAAAAAAAAAAAAAATCAAATATATAATCGATATGTAATTTAATTACGTTAATTTGTACGATTGCAGTAATTACCAATAAAAGATATATTCTGAGGCTTCATGTCATCCGCAGGCGGGGCCGGCACCGGAGTGTGCAAAGTGGTACTCTGCCTTTTTTCCGTCGGACTTTCGCATGAGATTGGGATGTGATGTACAATCGATCTCTTGGGTTCGGGACTTTCACTAATTAACTGACTTATTCGATGAACCTGATGAAATAAAAAAATGTGCAGATAGAAAAAAAATAAACAATTATAAATTAATTTTTAAATAATGCTATGTCGAATGTAACACTCATAAAAAAATTCACAATTAAATTACACAGATTTAAACATTTCAAAAAACCGACAACAAAACACTAAACGTAATATCACTATACCGGTCTCGCAAAATTTTTTCGTACATCTTAACAAACGTTTCGTTCCGCGTACATGTCAAAAGCGAAATGCGAACGCGTGAAAAGCAAAGCGAATGGTATCCCAAAACGTAGTACCTCAGCGGAATAACTGCGCGATGCGGTCGACGATGAATAAAGAAAGTACATGTTTATTCAAATTTACAAATCTCTCTTCTAGAAGGCTAGACTGTGCAAATCCGAGTCAGAGCGCGACGCTTAAACCGCCGGTGTGGGCAGCGTCTGCCATGTTTCTCGTCAAGAACGAATGTCTATAATCGTGCATTACATCACTAACTGGTTCCCATGCACGTACGTATACACACTCGCGCGTCCATCGTTCGTATTGAAGTGACCAAATGGAGCTGATGATCATCGCACACATCGCAAAAACATTTAGCTGTAACTTTTTACTCACACATTATACCGACGACTGCTGGGCGCAGCATATATACCGTAATGACGAGAGAGACAGTGAATAAAAAAGAACATTATAATAAAAACAATATATATTCTACGCTACTTTAGCGTGTTGTGTTAATTATCGCGGATACACAATTGAGTAAAAGATATCGCTACGTTAAGAAGAACCGCGAGGAGAACACTTACGGCGTTACGATGTTGTGGACTAGCAGACGTGGCTTGTGTTTGGTTGAAAAGCGACGAAGACCCTGGATACGTGGGATTGGGATGGCTCATTTGATTATTACACAGACTATGATCCCCGCCGTTGAGGTATCTTGGTTCCTGAGTATCGTGCAGGACAAATCCCTTTTGCGGCGACGGCGCGGCCCAGGTTCTCGTGGGATCCGCGTACACGCGCATATCCTGCTGGTAAGCTG
>QVOB01015923.1:0-16310 GCA_014839585.1 Pseudomyrmex concolor
TATAAAAAAGAAATGAGACAAGAATGTTGAGTGCTAGATGTTTTATTATATTAATTGCACTTAAAAATCTGTTAGATTTTTTTATGCATAACTTTTTAGGATTTATTTAATATTTAAAATACAATAAGCTTAGGGTGACAGTAATTGGGCAGGTGACAGTAATTGAGTCTTTTATCCTATTTCATTTTTGTTTATACAAATAATTATTTCGCGTTTTTTAACACGCGTCTTTCATTGGCTGACAGTAAGACAATATAGGCAGTGCGAAATGGGAATTGCCCATTTCGTTACTCCTGTTGTTACTTTACTGAAAAACAGTTTACTTTCTACTTCTACAGTCTTACCTATCTTCATTGTAGACAAGCTCTAAAAGTTTTTTAATACCGAAGAAGAAAGTTATATATTAAATAATGAATTTACAAAAACAAAAGAAGATTGATCATAAGAAAGAACAAAATCAGAAAAGCCAAACTATTTGCTCCTTTGAGCGATCTCCCTCTAAGCAGAGAGCGACAGAAATAAAGCCTACGTTTATAGTAACGTCGAGTGAATGGAATTAAAAGGGTGAATCACTTCCGCTCGAGCTTCAACCTACTCCGTTAACTCTCTCGATCGTCAGCAAAGTTGATCTTTACAGCCAATCGTCGCGCTTTCTCTAGCAACGCATATATTTTCGAATTTAATTCGATTCACAATCGTCAATCGCGTTTATATACCTGCGATAGTTATTATGAGTCGGTAAGAAGACGAGAGAGATAATAAAAGTAATCGGAGCGTAAACTCCGAAAATAGGGGGAGAGCACCGATTAGAAAGACAAATGTCGCGGCGCAATTTCAAGTTTTGGCGGTGAATAAACTCTCAGCTTCTCTCTCTCTCTCTTTCTCTCTTTTTCTTTCTCTTGCCATTCAGCTCAAAGAAGTTAGCGCGGCGCGCGCGGTATATTGCAATACAAACTTTACGGTACGGGTGCACCTGTGTGTTATGCTTCGAGAGACACAAGGCGCGATTTCAATACAAACAACGGAGACCTGTACAGTGCGTAATACAGTTACGACGGTCAGCAGTTTCCGGTTTCTTTTATATCTTCTTTTGAAAGGAAGATGAACGCTAAATAATAGAAGCTTTTTTTGGTTTAGTATATTTCCGTTAATAAATATATATACACCGAAATTATATATCTGTAACACGATGCGTTTACGCAAAGCCGGGAAGTTTCTAACTTGAAGGTTCTTCATGAGTTTGTAACTTCTAAATTAAAGTTTCTAAGTTTATATAAGTTTCTAAGTTTATATAAGTTTATATATATATATATATATATATATAAATAATATACAAGGAGAAAAATAAACATACCATCATTCCAAGCAGTCTAATTGTGGCACGAATGACGTGAAGAAAACTTTCTTTTCATAGAGAGGTCACTCGGGCCTCGGCCCTTGGCTGAGAAGGGTCCATCATGCCCCTCTACGTCTCTTGTTATGTCGGCACAGGAGACTAATCTCGTCAAACTTGTCGAAAAATTGTCTGTCGTTCTGCTATATTGTAGCTAGATAAGAAGATATCAACAAAACTTGTATGTCATGCTTTCTTTCACTCACTGTTTCTTTTTCTCGGAACACACGTCGAGCACTGTTGTTCTCTTTAAAAGTCTCTCGCGTTTTCTCGTTCTTACAGTCTATTCGTTTTCAACTCGTAACACTCGATTAAAAAAAAAAATTTAAGTTCTCGAGAGAATAATTATTATACAAATGTTACTTGATTATTCGCAAGAAAAACATTCGTGTCAAAGTTTGATCTGATTATATCGTTATCTAGGGTATCGAGTAACATGCTTAACTGCCACTTAAATCGCACAAAAAAAATGCGACCAAAGTCTGCATCGAAGTCGTCACTTAATTCTTTTGTGTTCTCTCGCTACAGCCCAATGTTACAATCCTTCCGTAGTGCACGCTTCCAGATACGTACATGCTTCTAGCATTCCGATTTCTGTACGTGAAATGTATATAATGCCCATCTAACAATTTGACTAGCTATCAAGTGTATCAACATGCTGACATTGTTTTTACGTGCGCGACGTCCGCACGGTTCGAAACAATTTTTTTTTTTTGGTTTTGTTTTTTTTTATCAATCTCGCGCTCGATTAATCGCTTCCACGCTCGAGTTACCGGTTCTCTTTCACCGAGAGAGAGAGCGGTGGTGGAGCACTTGTTTCAATGTGGCCTTGCACACCGCGTATCGTTAACTCTTTTCTGATCTCTGAACTCGCCGGGTTTTCACACTCAGCGGCGACTGATACGTATCGACGCGATAACGTGCTTACTGCAAAAAACGATCGCGGCCGCAGCAACAAAACTCTTTACTCGTCCCGCAGTACAATGTGCGAGGCAGTTTTGTCTTTTGTTGAAATTTCACGAAAATCGTGCAGCGCAAACGGTCACCACGTTTCTACGCATTTCAGAAATAGTATCTGATGAATTTACATTTTTCTGCGCGATCTGACAGACTCTTCGTTGTCGTTTCCGTATCACAACACACGTACGACGATTTCACGCGCGGAAAACCATTCTTCTTTTCGCGATCTTTCGGTCCGAGTGATATGATAACTATGAAATCGCGACGATGGCCGCGCACGCTTCGATTTTCCCTTGTAAATCGTCAACAGGTGGTTTTACGCGGCGAGCGCGACGCGGAATACGCGGCGCGGATTCTCGGACGCTCGCCGTCGCGCGCGTATACTCCTTCTCGCGTCGACGATGCGTCGTCGGCGAATAACTCGCGCGTCCTCACGTTTAGCGAACAGGTGATTGCTCCGTGCAATGACGCCGTCCACTTCTCGATTGGGAGAGAAAACTTATCGTGTCGTTACACACCAAGATAAATGTTGGTGGTGATCGCGAGAGCTTCTGCAAATCGTCACGCCTTTGAACCTCACACCGACGAAAGCAAGAGAGAACAGTTCGCGATTCCAATCGCCGTTCGCCGCACTGCACGAAACGCGAACTGTTATATCGCCTCACTCTTCTGCGTTCATCCTCTCTCCTCCAAAGTATGGATGTTTTGTTCGACCGTGTGTGTTCGCGCGCCTACTCTCTCGCAAGACTATTTTCGTATCACGATGGAAGGAATGGCGCGTTTAAGCACGCATCGCCGTTCCCCTTATTGCGTACGTCTCGCCGTTTTTCCGTTTCCTGTTTTCTGTTTCCCGCACTTTTCTTTCCGTCTCTTTCTTTCTTTCTCAAAAACGCGTTGTCTTCGTGGTCGTTGTTGTCGTCCTCGTCGTCGTCCTCTCCGTTGCCACGCTGTTCGCTCGGTTTAAAGCACGGAAATCGCGCACGCCTCCCTCCTCGCAGCGGACGCACAGCAGAAGGAGGATGAGACGGACAGAGGCGACCGGATTCTTTCATACGCAAACATCGGCTGACGACGTCAACTCTCGTCTTCGCGACGTCTCGGTCTTTCAGGCACCCACGAGCGAACGAGCAAGCAAGCAGGTAATCGCTGCGTCCCTTCAAGTAAACCAATCCAGGACACAGGTACTGGATCGTTTACTAAGTCATAAGAAAAAGGCACTCGCACGAATCACGGCACGAGACAGCCGAATATTTTTCCTATCTTTTTTTCTCTTTCTTTCTCTCTCATACACACACTCTTTCTCTCTTTCTTTCTCTCTCACTTTCTCACTTTTTTCTTTTATCTGTCTGACAGAATGCGCAAAAAACGGTAATTTTACAGCCGTTGCAAACAAGGAAATGTCCATGCGTCGAGCAATGTTTTTTCAATAGGCCAAATGAAATTTGGCGAGCGTTTGGTATAATTAAGAATAGTGCACCGCGAAGGGGGAAGATGAGAGCGCAGGGACCTTGAGTGCTCGCCCCGTCGAAGACCGCGAGCGATTGACTCCCGCGCGTCCCGGTCTTTTCGTGGCCGCGGCACGCGTGAGAGAGGACCACGGGAGGGGATTCCCGCGGGAGGGGGAGAAAAAGCGGCGACGGCGGCGATAGGGCCAGGAGAGCGCACAGGAGAGCGAGAGAGTGAGTGATAGAACAGAGATGAGAATGGTTGGGAAGGAGAAAGAGAGAGAGAAACAGTGTGTATGTGAGAGAGAGAAAGAGAGAGGGGAAGGGTGAGGTGGCAGCGTGAGTGACGATGGGGGTAGCAGGGAAAAGGCGGTGAGAATGGCGCGTGCCACTACACGCTAGCAGGTGGAGTGCGCGTGCCCAGAAATCTCTATCTATCTTTCCCTCTTCGTGTTTCCGCTCTCTTTTCTCTCGGTTCGTCGTTACTTTTTCTTTCCGTTTCTCTGGTTTTTCTTTTCGCCGTCTTTTGTCTTCGTCTTTTGTTGTTGCGTTTTTCGACTTTTCCGCGTCTTATCAAGTATCGTGTCTTCTTTCTCCCATATAGGTGATATACTTTTCATCATTAAGATAGTTCGCGATCGACACAATTCGTGTTGCATTCTTGTCCCCTTAAAGTTTCACTTTCATTACTTAAGAGCCAAAGACTCTACACTACGCTACTCGGAGATCGTTTTAGAGTTTCCCGCGAGAGGTGTCAATCGAGCGTGTCACGCGATTATAGCGGCGCTGGTTTCGACCGCAACGTACCGAAATGATAATTCGAAATCCGATTTGCTTAATCGAAAGAACGTTACATTTATGTAACGTTAGTATTTACGGAGCACAGACAGATTGTTCTCGCATCCCGCGATAAAAGTTGCTAACAAGCTTCGATAACGATATAAATGTGTAATGAAGTTATTTTGTTCAATATTATGATAAAAATTACAATATCGCAACAACATCCGTATATCTTGTCGCGTTCATACACACACACATGCACGCAAAAAAAAAAATATTTACTCGTGCTCTTTAAATATCTTCTTAAAAAGCTATATCTTGCGAGAATGTTTAATAATAAATATCATATATGTGTTAAATTTAAATCCATCCAAAGATTTTATGATGAGAGATTTGTTTCGCACAAATGCGAATAATCTTTACAACTCCGATATTGTATTATAACCAGTTTATAACAATATGTTTTTAACAATGTTCGTCAGTTCACTGTATTGCAAATACATCAGTCAATATAATACACGATACATATTGACTACGAATATTCACTGTGATCAAAACAGTACACTGCCAGAATTTATACACTGACTGCACGATCTCTCTCAATTATTGTTCCTTAAATTGTATTGCAAATAAATTTTGTCCAATTAAAGATTGGTCTTTTTTTTATATTATTTATCTATTGTGATTAATAAGAGAACGATTTTGTTAGATCGAGCGACGCACAAACTCGTCGTGCTCCGGAGTGCCGGATTACATCTCGCGAGTTGCCGCGAGGCCGAGGTTGCTTGCGTGTCATTACGCGAGCTGTCACGTCGTGCACGTGTGATTCGTCAGGAAATGCAGTGCGACGACATCCTCCCGATACGGAGAACCTGACGCCCCGCGAAGTCGCCAGCTACTACTGACTACGTGCGTCGTTCTCCACTGGGAGGTCCGGACTCCTCTTTTCGCGGGGAGGCACGCGCGGCCGCGTCGGCTACGTTCGGTCGGTCTCGACTACGCTCGTCCACTCGGATACCGACTCGAGGCACTTGAGCGGCGCGCCTGCCTGCCTCGCTCCGATCTGCACCCGACCCGAGGCCGCTTCGCCGCGCCGCACCGCCAGCTGTCTGCTCGATGCCACCCGACTCTGCGACTTCTAGAACGAACCTTAGCTCATCGTTCTCTCCACCCCGGGACTCACCTCGCTCTAACTACCGTGGGTGTACCGTAACTGCGTACGACCGGTATATATCGCTCTGATAGTACACGACTGTGAAACAGAGTCGGTGTACTAAGAACGCTATTTTAATCGTTCAAATTATCGTTACTTAGTGTTCCTATTACTGCGTCTTTTCTCACTATTTTTTTCTGTGCCAGTTTCAGTTTTTTTGTTTTAATATTGTTAATATTGTGTTTTTCAAATATGAAAACATAAGTATAAACTTACGTTATTTGAGTCTTTTTTAAAATTTGTTTTCAATTCTAGTTTTTAGTCTTAGTTTTTTTCACAGTACATCTGAGCGATAACTCGTCTAGCGCCACATATCTCTTTAGCGCCGTTTAACTTTAGTGATCAAACTATACCATTGATAAGATATGACCAATGTCAAATTTTGTTTCGTTGCACATGTATCTCGTGTATTATGTGATCTTTACTTAAAAAAAAGTACTAATTTTTAAAATGATCATATAATACAATTACTAACAAAATATTTTTCAATCAATGTTAACGGCTTTCTTACAAAAATGTTTTAAATTACGTGAATAAAAGAAAAAGTGCACAACAAAGCAGGAAGTGGGAAGCAGCTGGCCAGAGCGTGCGGAGCTTTTACACAGGCATATTCGCGCGCGACATGTTTTGTCCGTAGACTTCCAACTTCCTCCACTTTGCCATTGCGTCATCACGGCTTCGTAGTATGACGGGATTCAACGGGGATCGCGCGGAAGCGGGTAAGCGCGAGCGGCCGACGACGACGACGACGGCGGCGGCGACGCATCTGTACCGCTCTGCTTACACGTACTACAAATCCGTTCCATGAGTGGCGCTCATCCGATTGGCACGTCGCGATTCAAGGGACCGATGCATCGTTAAACTCGCTATGTATTTAGCCAGTGGCTCTCGTGCAGAAAAATATTACGTCGTGTCACATTACGATGAGAAGATAATTTTTCAAAAAATACAATAAGCATATAGAAAAGAATTAAGAAATGTTCTTATCTGTATCCTGTATTCAATCCTGTATTCATGCTACGCGCGCACGTTCGAGATTGTTTCGCAACATACGCGATTAACCGCGATACGCGCGATTACAGCTAAGCACTTCATGCTAATACAATTCATAGAAAGGCGATTATTTGTCAATAGATAATTAGACGATGAGGTGCACCGCAGAATGCAAAACAATGAATGACGGACGAGTAATTGCGATGCGGATATATTAGTCGCGATTGCGAGTGTGCAGTCGTAGCGCACTCCGTAAATGAGAAGCAAAATTGGTGGATGGCACGCAAACGTCCCGCAGGAACGTGACAATAATACCGGGGCAGCGGAGACTTTTAATTAAAAGTCTAACACGGCGCCATAAAGGCGATCTCTCGCAGCAAGCGATGCCACCTACGCCGCCGTTGATCATTTCTCTCTCATTCAGCTCGCGTTGGCAATTTGGATTTGACTCACTTGAGCTTTCATCTTGAACTTATTTTTAATTTTTTTTCTTTTTACATATTATAGATATTGTGCCTATTTATAAAAAAAACAAACAAACTTCTACTAAAAATTACTACTTCTAAAAATTCTTCTTAAAAATTAATACAATTCATTTTACGCATCCAAAACTAAATACTAACATCTCTAAAAGCAAGAGATCTTAAGTATCGCAACTTGGTTTTCTCTCACAAGAAACTGACGCAACGTCAAAAATCATGTCGAGGCATTCGTGAACAAACGGAGCGCGGTGTATGTCGACGACGACGTAATGTAACCTCTGTTAAACGTAAGATGATCTCCAGAGATAAGAAACGACATCGCATCGGCTTTCGTTGAATCCCGAGGCGACGCGCGCGTTTTCAAGAGACGGAAAGAGAAAGAGAGGAAGAGCTTCTCTTTGCTTCTTGTTGCCGAGACGTAGCGGCGATTATCTCCGTCTCGCTATACACATCGACTAAGTTTCTTCTTCGAAGCATTCTGCGCGACGCTGCTGGTTAGAGGTGCGCGTACGTGCCGAACGCGGCGGCCGCGAAATAAACGAGCCGACGTATACGATCGAAGGTCGATTGTAAACATTTATGACGACGCTGCGGCTCCGACTATCGACGTTTACGTTACAGATGTACAAGCCGCGAACGGCTGAAGGCCAACTGCAAAAATAAGAGCCGATTCCCGGTCGTAATAAAGATAAGTAAAAATGCAAGCAAAGCGCGGGCTATTTGATTCCGAAAATAATGTGGCGAGCAGGAAGTGCGTTGTCTCGATTAAGGAAGAGTGACGGCATCGCAAATGTTTGATTAGCGTTAAGTAAAATTTTATTTTTCTTTCTTTTCTTTAGGAAATCACTTCTTTTCTCTCTCTCTTTCTCTTTATTCAAGATAATTTAATTTTAATTTCTATTGTATTTATAACGAGAAAAATAGTGCTGCTGCTGTACATAGAAATAAGCAGCAGTATTTTCTATGTACAGAAAATCAATGGAAATGTCAAAAAACCTGATTGGATCACGCTTTCTTTTTATCCAACGGCAGACAAATCTCTGTGAAATTTGTCAGGCTGCTATCAAAAGTTCGAATTTTTTTGGTCTCCGTCGCCAACGGGAATCGAAACGTCCGCAGAATACAAATGTAATTTTCATAGCGAACCAAACTTTACGTTACTTTCGACTGGCGTACCTATGCTTCATCGAACACATTTTCGGATCGAGGTGTCTCAAAAAAGCAACTAGACTGTCGGAAACAACGACCAAAGCGGAAAGAGAGAATAAAAGAGAGACAGGGAGAGAGAGAGAGAGAGAGACTTGTCGTTACTTCTCTTTTACACGCGATACTTTCCACCCCGTTTCCATTTTGCGCGACGCGCATGTGTAGCGAAGATAAAACGCCAAGAAGGAAAGGTCTCTTGCTGATTTGCGAGATTACTTCACCCGTCCGCCTTTTTTCTTTTTTCTCTTAGATTTTCTTAAATCTCTTTCTCTTCTTCTTTTGCCATTCCCTTCTCTCTCTCTCTCTCTCTCTCTCTCTTCCTCTCTTTTCATTGTCCTGTTCTTTCTTAATTTTTTGCAATTTACTTACTTAGATAACCAAAATAAAAGCTGATAATGAAATGATTATAAAAGAAACATCATATTATTTAACATCATAAATACTTATAATGTGATTTACATGTTTTATATCACATAAACAATCGTGTTAGTTCGCTGTGAGACATGAGGATCATATATACATTACGTTTAAAAAATTACGACTTATGTTAACGACTTATGTAATTTTAATCGGAGGAAACTACGTATTCTAATTTGTTTTGCGTACGCAATGTCGTATATCACGCAGGACAGTTTATAACACGCACATTCTGCAAGAAGCGAATCATTTGCGATAATGCTATTTTTTAAATATCGGCAAATAATCTATATTTGTTGTTATTAGATTATCTACACTTGTGTATAAATATGACCGTCTATAAATAAGCGGTATTGCTAGGTTTCTTAAGAAGAAAAATCGTTAACTTAAACAAAAATAAACTTACATATTACAAAAAAAATATCAAGTTTACTAGCAAAAGTATCAAGTACTTAGCAATGTTTTACTAGCGAAACTGATCATCGAATTAAATGTTTTCTGTGACAAATTTAAAATGTGTTCATATCCTTCAATAATCTATAACATGTGACTAGACAAAGAAAAAAATTTTGAATAAAATATTTTGAATAAGATCAAAGTAAGATCAAATTGTACAAATACGTTCGCTATTTTAATATCTTCGTTTCTCTTTTTCTCTCTCTCTCTCATCTCTTAGCATTGCTCTCTGATTTATCTCGGCGAGGCGTGTGCGTCGTAATCGCGCGATTCCAGCGAAACCTGCCGTCAGCGAATTCCTCCGGCAAACAAAGAGTTACGTTAGTGACCAGAGAAGAACAAAATGCGAGAAAGACGGCCGTGTGGAAACAAGTCGAAAATACAGAGTATGTCTTTGTGACGCGAAACGGTGTTAGTCTTGACTCGTTTATTGCGCTCAACTCTAAATCATTCTCATTAAATTAAAAAGTGTATAATGAGCAAAATTAGCAAGTTCAACAAAACAAGATAAAAAAATAAAAAAAATAAAAAAACAAATAAGTGTAAAACTAACTGTATTTAGTAAATGTTCTTAGGAGATAAATGTTAATGAGAACCGCTGCTCAGGAATGATATTCGACCATTTACTTGTTTTCATTTAGACACTTATGAGCATGTGTGAATGACGAACTGTTTATATTACTAAGTTTTGCTATCGATACAAGAGTTCTACGTAGCCAGATCACAACACAGCCGTCATCGACTATTCCGTTCCGTTCTCAGTAAGTGATGTGTTAAGAGGATCAAGATTCGAAAGACAATTAAACGAAAACGCGCATACCAATTAAATTTTTCTAAATGTGTTTTACTTACATTTGCGAGGCAACATGGATGTATGTATATTTGTTGCGTGTGAGAATCAGAACTTACCTGAAAAACAAAACAAAAACACATTTTATACTCGAAAAAAAATTATATACATAAAATATACAATTAATAATGTTAATATGGCTAATATGTTACATATGTTTTGCGAATAAAATACCGTCGACACAAAACAACAAAATGTGTTTTCATTGATGTACCTTGTATATTAACTATCCCACATCTGCATGTAATACCACTTCAGATTACATTGTCAACGCAAGTCGGACGTACATGCACGTGTCACGAAGCTAACCACTGTTTTCCTAGTATGTCACGGTAATAAACCATGAAACGATTTCATTCGTCATTGTCTTCCATATGCTTATTATCTAGCAGCGCATTATCATTCGCGATCGTGCAGTTGTGATGTTTATTGAGCATCTGGTAATAACTTCTTTTATGACCGTATTGCAAAAATCAGACGCGTTATCAGTTAAAATCTTCGTGAAATTATAGTCTATAATAATTTTCGTTGTTAAATCTACGAACATAATTTAGAATAACATAAATGAGATGAATAATGTAGTAGACATTTCTTCGTAAAAAATTTATTTCTCAATGTACTTATATTTTTTATATATTTATTTTTTGTATGTTATTTTTATAGAGAGCATCTATAGAGTAGTATATATGAGATACTTGTAACCGAAAAGGAAATGCTCTTTCGTTAATGGTCTCAATCACTGCTTCCTGGTGTTTAAGAAAGCGTGTGCAATTTGTATATCGGTCTTTTATTTTAGAAGTGACTTCATTTTTAAGCGAGAACACAGTAGCCCATGAAAAGTCACGTATCGTAAGCGGAGGAGGAATGCATCACGATCGATACATTGGCTGTTACAGGTCGAGTTTGAGATGCGTCGGAGGCGGGAAAGCGCGACTGTGAATCATTGCCTCGAGTGGTTAAAAGTAGGGAGCTGTTAAAAAGAAAGAGAGAGGAAACGAAGAAAGAGAGGAAGAGAAAGCCAAAGGGGCAGGGCAAAGCGATGCGGTGGAGGATAAGAGGTTCGGGACGAGCAACAGTGTTTACCCTTGACGGTCGGTGAACGCCATCCGTGATCTCAGAAACCAGACCACGATTATATCTCGCTCGCCCATTCTTTAGCCCCGCTCTCTCCTCCACGTATACAACCACGTTCTTCCTTTCTCCTCCGTGTTTTTCTTGCTCGCTTCTCTCTTCTTTCTCTCTTCTCGTAAGTACGATAAGTCACTTTTACAACGCACCGTCTCTCTCTCTGTCTCTCTCTCACTTTTCTTCTAAACATAGAAACGTGCGTTGTCCTTTATGAAGATCGCTTCGTTTTACAGAGCTACAAAACGAAATGCTTTCCCAGAAAGTCTGTGGAATGTTTTTTGGACGGAGATAAAACACCTCGGAAACAAAATCCGATAAAGAAATTTCGTGAAAAATATATAGAAACTACTACTCGTGTGTGTTCATATCGTTGAAATTATACATAGAAATGTTGGTCAATCGAACATGTAACTCATATATTCTGGAATTGAAATTTTGTTTCGTGGTGGCGAGATCGCGAAACATTTTAAACTAGATCCGTCGAAAAGCGGTCGGTTCCAGCAACAAATCGAAATCGAATTATTCCGTAAAAGCGGAATCGAAATGCCGCGAGGTATCGAGAGATATCAACGGTATCTCGCCCCGATGGTGGTGAGAGATCTTCTCGGATGGCCCGGTTCGATTTATCGACGAAGGGATGAATCCGGGTGCAGGGGCGCGTAAACGAGCGGAGAGGGCGGACTTGCATAAAGCGGTGGAAAATTCGGGTTGAAACCTGTGAAAGCGGGGAAAGAAGATCAATAAAGTGGTGTGCCATACTGTCGGTGCCGCCGGTGTATGTCGTTGTAGTAGCGCGGGTGGCTCTTGCTGGTGTGTATTATTAAGCGAAGAGGTGTGGAACTGGAGAGAGAAGAAGAGGAAAGAGAAATGGAGGAAAAGAGACAACGAACGAATTGCGGAAAAGGAGAGAGAGAGAGAGAGAGAGAGAGAGAGACAGAGACAGAGACAGAGAGAGACAGAGAAAGCAGAAAGAGGGAAAGGTCGGTGACTGGAAAAAAAAACTGCAAAAGAGCGACGATACGAGGCGAGGTGGAGAAACAAGGAGGACGATGGAAAATGTGGAACAGACGTAATAAAAACTTACGGCAGAAAAAGTGGGAGAAAGAGAAGAGATTACTAGGGTGATAGTCGTGTAATCTACCGATATCAACCGCTGCGGGGATCCAACAGCATGAACTCGGCGTGGTCTTTGAACGTAATTCATACGTTCCATTTCTAGATTGAAATCTGATATTTGAGCGAGAAGTTTGATCTTCGCTTGTCAAAATATTTTATTTGGACTTTGTTAAACACGGTGTACAATAGAGAATACTTGAAACGTTAAAAACTATTAAAATAAAATCAACAAAGAGAAAATGAGACTCGATTACGAATTTCGATCTTTGGTTTGACTTTTGAAACGCTCGAGTAACAGAGCATTTGGTCGCTAAATTTAATCACGCCGATGCAACTATGCCGAAAATTAATGATACCAGCCAGTCGATCTGACGATGATCAGTAGTCTACTTAACAATGTATCTTTCTGCATAGTTTACCATAAACGCAAAATCGATGCAGCAAAACGCGTCAGATTAGAAATTCGTCTTATATAGTTATATACCCGCGGAAATGCGCGCGGTTCTCGCAACATTCCCGATTTTATGCCTTTTTGCCCGGTCTCCTCTAATCGCTGATAGGCTGCTGTGCGCAAGTTCGAACACAATATCTTCGGATACGCTTAATTTTCAAGACGTTCGAACAAATGAACACAAGTGACGGCAAGGCGCGCTGAGAACCACTGGCCCGTGCTGCGTTTCCCCTTTATGCAGCCAATGGCGTAACCGCTTGCGGTATCAACGCGGCAGCGGAATCGACAATGTCTATTAAGAACGTAAATCTCGCCGCTTTTAATGCGCCCATGAAAAGCACGAGCTGCATCAACACATCGTTCCACAAATTTACACCATCCAGTATAGTTGCGCTATTACGATGTAATATATCCAATGCGAAATGACACTGTTTATCGATAGATTTTCTTCTATCGTAAATATAGTAACGTAATAAATCAGCTCATAACCATAGAGAATCATGATTAGATTTCAATTATTCATACGTGAGAAAGAGAAGATAAACATTTTCAAATATCGAGTATATTTTCAGAGGTAGATATTGTGGCTGACTCTTTCTGTCAAACTGATTTTCGCGCGAATGTGTCAGTCACCCTAGGCGACCTGCGCAGATTTACTCAACACCCGAGAGTTGTTGCGAGATTTGTAAAGGGAAAGAAAGGAAGGGAATATATTTCACACATAGAAGCTTTCGCACATTATCAGTGTCGGCACTTCCTTCGCGCACGAGAAATCTACGAGCCCACACTTTCTTAAAAAAAATGTCTTTTGCCAATTCTTTTAATTCTAACAAATTTGTTATCTTTCAGTATCTTTGGCAATATTTTTTTAATCAAATCGTGTTTTCAACACGTGCCATAAAATTTCAAACTGAAAAAATTTAATCTCCGATTGAAATTAAGATTTTATTTCCTTCTACGTGTCCGTCTACGCATACTGTGTGGAAAAAATCAGTCGCAAATTTTTAAGTTACATCAGACCGACGTTCCGAGAGACGACTGCACTGCAAATTAGTCGCCTTTCATTCGCGCGCAAATTTCATGGCGATCGCGCGTATACAACAACGATTAATAAATACTTTCTTTCCTACTTTCCTTGCCGCGAGCATCTAGCGATATATTTAGTCGCTCGAGAGTTTCGCCAACAATTTTACAAACTTGCATTTCTAATTCACTAGTGCGCCGCGTAAAGGCACATAGCGATAGCTATGACTCTAAATCAGCAGTCTTAAGAAATAATATGACTCATAACTGCTCAATAAAACGTTACAGAACTCGGTACGATGTAAGAATAATTATTTAGAAAGCTCAGAATCAACAAAAATTGATCTATTCTTCTTCTACACTTTATGTTTACACAGACACACACGTTTACATTTTACGACATCGTCTAAATGTTAGTCAAGTGTTTTAACAAAGCTCTTCTAACTTTCGAAATAAATAAATATGCACCTGAAAATCTTTAAGAAAAAATAATAATCTAACTAAAAAAGTAATTTTTCTTCATGAGAAAAAGCTCAAGACTTTAGTTTAATTCTGAGAACGTCTCGTGTCAACGCATATTTGTTGTTGGGCTTCTTCAGCCGCATACGTCTACGCTTCTCGATGAATGAAATGATATTTCCGAAAATGTTCCGTCGAAAAGTTAAACTAGGACATCGCGCGGCATCTATCTACTTTTCGCGGTGGCAACGGCACGCATCGCTCGTTCGTTAATCCCGGAGCGTCGGGACTACTTCGCAGGAGGGTTACCCTCCTTCCGTCGTCGTCCTGTTGCCGGCGGTATAACGTCCTTTTTTCGTACCCTCGCGCGCTGTTTGTCGGTGGTGGCGCGGGTGGTGGAAGCGGGTGGAAGAGAGGCACCACCATGTTATGCAGCCCCACCACCGACTCCATCCTGACCAACCGGCTGTTTACTGTTTGGCCTCCCGGGATATCGATCCCAGTGGCGTAAGAACCCGCAACCCAGGGCCTCCCGACCAGAGGGAGGGAGCAGGAGCAAGAGGGAGAATGAGAGAGATCGGCACGCGGCGGGTTTCGGCCGCGGGCGGTTGGCAACCGACTCTAGTGTTGATACAGCACGATTCCGACACCGCCTCCTTACCCTCGGACTCGGCCAGCACTCAGGTAAATTGACTTCGACTGAGTAGCACCCGTCTTTAATTGAAAATACGCCTTGGCACGAGCGAATCCAACACACAGATCGCAACGAAAATCGATTTCGAGAAGCTACGAGATAACAAAATTTTTTTTGAAAAAGTAAAGAGAATTGGTTTGTCAAATAAACAATTATTTTTTTATATAATGATACTTGTATATACCATCATGTTATCATTGATCATTCTTTTTCGAGCATTTGTTTAATTAAAAAAATTAGTTTTAAATAGTTTTAAATAATGTTTTGCTTAATTAAATATGTAGCAGCAAAAGCAAAATTATAACAAAATGCGAAAAGCAATAAAATTTTGAATGAAAAATATTAGGACCCGACAAAAACTTTTCTGTTTTGTCGAATTTCAGAACATGCATAGATTTATAATACGAAATCATATAGCATGGTCATTAATAGCTTTCATTCAACACGAGGAAGAACACCTCTTTATAGCCATTTTACCGAGACGATCAGAGTGGAGTGGATCATGTTCGGAACGGAATCGGCAGCAGCCATTGTTGTGCCAAGAGGGTTGAAGAATGAATCTTGCCACGAAGAGATTTTAGGGTAGGATTATGCCGTTCCATTTTCGATTCCATTCGATGACAGAATTTATCGAGCCACCAACTTGGACAGCCTTCTTGCTTGAAGTAATCTCCGGTCGCGCAAATCGCGCACTATCAATGATACGAGCATAAAAGCAATATTCATCACGACAAATAATTACAGGTAATACAATTATCAAACTTATTTTATACTTCGCTAAACAATCACTTTATCTAAACATCTACGTATTAACGAGAAAAAAATGTAGAACGTAATAAAAATGATGAATAAAATAACGAGGTATTTATACCCTAATCGGGTATAAATATTCATATTTTAATTGAGCAATGGTTAATCTTCTATAAAAAAAATAATAAATTATGTCTGTCATGAAAGAAACTCCTATAAAAAAAATTTTTATGATCTGCGAACACGCACAATGTATTATGTATGTGTGTTTGACAGCAGCACGTATGACGATGCGTACACTGCAAGGCATACACGTGTCCTACGGCATGTTGAACACGAACTATCACCGATTCAATCTTTTCGACCATCAATTCGTGCCGATCGTACGAATGCTACTTGCCTGCTGCTCGAACCGATCATTTCACACGAAAGTCGCGCGTCAAAGTCTGAGATATTATAAGCATGTGTGAAAGTTTCGAAGCGCTACAAGTACC
>QVOB01015930.1:0-16957 GCA_014839585.1 Pseudomyrmex concolor
CAACACAATACTAATATAACATAAAGGCACATAACAAAGTAATTGCACGCACATTATCATCATTTCTTCTATTTTTTCTGCTCTATGCAACATAAAACCTGGCGCGGCTTAAATCCCGCGGCTTAGTTACCCTATATAATATCATTTTATTATTCTTTTCTAAATATAAATTTTTTATTCAATAAATAAGTTTGTTACAATGTCAAAACAAAGTTAAAGCCAATGCGAGCCAAAATAGAATATTAATGTAAAAAACTATCTTTTTATTAAAAAAAACTTTAAGTTCAGATGTTTTAATTCTAAGATTGGATTTTCATTCAGTAAAAATCTAAATTATATAAAAAACTAAAACCAGCACATGTTAATTAAAATTATCATAGTTTTGCAGTCAGAAATACATGATATCATTAAAAATAATATATTAGTAAGAAATTTATCGGAATCACATTTAAGTAAAAACTATTTAAATTAACTAAAATAAAGAAATATATAGTATTCTTAAGAAAAATTCCGTAATCACATCACATTAAAAATAAAAAAGTAATTCAATGCAATAAAATCAATGTGACACTTATTACAAAAAAAGCACAAACTAGAAATTATTCACAAAAACGATTTAGCGATGTATTGCTGTAATTATGCTGATAATTTTTTGTGTGATGATAATTTTTTGTGTGAATTTAAATTTTTACCAATGAACATGTAACTAGAATCAACATGTCTTAGTTTTTTTTAATAAAGAGATAGTGTTTTTTATTATCCTGTAATTTTGCTCATATTGGTCTTAATCTCTTACTTTAAAATATACATTTACTTATTCTATATAAAAGACAGCAAAATTAAAACGAGATTTTATTAGTTTAATCTAGTATACGGTCTAAATAAAATATATAGTTATGTTTTGACATAAAACTTACTGTAAATCGTAGTCGTATCAAGAATCTTTTTTTTTTTTTCAAAGAGTCTACCCCACATGATAGTAAGAATAAGTCTCGCAAAATAGGTCACATCGAAGAAAAGATAAAGAATAGCGATTATCGCCACGCTACAGAAACACAGCATTGTCGGCTTTTTCTATTTCCAACGTCTTTCCTTGGTATATGAACTAGACGATGCGCACTTCTCTACGGCTGACGGAACACTGACCGCGATTATAAGAGAAATCGGTTCCGGTAGTGTTCGACGATGACATTTATATGTATATTTCGGACTTTGGTCTTAACTGTTATCATAAACAATCGAGCTAAATAAAATGTAAAATCTTGTATTGTCTGAAATTTTTGTATTTTTTTTTAAATCATTTTATAGAATAATTGCTTGCTAAATTGCTTACGTGTTCTTGTATTGACTCTGCTATTTTACCGATAAATTAAATGTTATTTTTCTTGCGTAATTCTGTACTGGTTCATTGTAAGAGTCGATCAAAATACAGCTTTAGATTATTACAAGTATTATATGATTTAAATGCGTTTTTGATCAGCTCTCGCAATGAACAGTACAGGATTATGCAAGAAAAATAACGTTTTATCTATCATAAAAATGAAGCCAGCTCATGAACCAATAATTAATGCAATATTCTCTTCAAAGTAACTGCAACGATGAATATGTGCAAGTCTAATTCGATACGTTATCATCTATTGTAACATTGTTTTGTGTCCGTTGTACAAGGTAGATAGGTAGGTAAATAAAAACTCAAAATATAAGAATGAAAAAGATTAAAAATATTACAAAACGACACATATTAAGAGTCTAATAAATATATATATTTTAAGTGAATGTTTAAGGCATCAAATTAATTAATATATTACATATGAAAATAAATATCTAATATTATACAAAACAACTAATGCTTATTTTTTCTGTGCTATATATTTTTTATTGTGCGAGATGCACTATGTATAAACAAACTTTCGAGATATAACATTCTAGACAGCAGAGAAAGATCAACAACCATCTTAAAGATGTCTAAAAGATAATAAGAAGTTTTTAAGTTGTCTTCTAGTCGTCCTTTAGAGACATGTGCTGTCTAGGATGTGACATTAAACAACGAAATCTTTTTCTCTCTCTTTCTCTTTTTCGTCAGTAACACTTTCCATAAAGTGTTTTTTTTTTAAATTCTATATAATATAATTTTTAATATAATGTAATATTATATCATTATAATATATATACTATAATATAATTATATATAATATAATTTTAATTCAATATGGAAAAAGAGAGAAAGTTAATGTTTGACAAGAATATATTTAATGTAAAAAATAATATATGTGATGGCACAAATTCGCTTCAACTTCTAATTTTAAAATACGATTTTATCATTTAATAAAAAGTATTATACACATCAACAATTCATTTTCCAAGTTTTGTAGTATATACTTTCCCAAGTTTTTAATTAATAGTTTCTAAAAATTGTTAAGTCCTTGAAGTCCTTGAAGTCCTTCGCTATTTTAATTGAATATCTTACATTGAATTTTTCTATATAATTATATATATATGCGAATAAAATATATAAAACAAAGATAAAAAAATAAATTTACATTTTTGCTTTACATATATATATATTTTTTTATTTAGCTGGATATTCACATATATTTTGTTGCATAAATATGTATCGAAAAACAATAATTACTTTCCATTTGCATTAATCATGTTATTTCATATAGGTCATTAGATTATTGTACATCATTTTTAATCATAGATTTGCTAAACAATTTGTACGCAGTAAATTCGCCAATTGAGACCAATCTATGAAAGCCGGAAGAATTTGATCAATTAGTTATCATATTTGTTGTTCAATTTATTTTAATAAATTTTTAATATGAGATAATAGAGAGCGTTAAAAAAACCTCAAAGTTAAAAAAATTTATTTGCGTGCGTGAGAAAACATATAAACAAATGTTTAAATAATTAATAGATGTTTGATTGGTAAAATTTAAAATTTCTAAAATTTTAAATAAGATTAATAATTATTTTACTTAAAATAGTAATAATAGCAAGAATTAAAAAATATAGAAAGTAATTTACATAAGCTTATCAAGAATAACTTAAAAAAGGTACAAGTTACAAGAAACGTCATGTCATGATTACTTGATTTCTTTCCGGAATTCAACTAAGATACCATTTGATGGCTAAAGAGATTAAAAATATAGCACTCCAAAACAATTGTTACACAGTCGTAGTTGCATACATCACAGCAACATTGTTTATCACAGCATCACTGCTTGATGCTGTCTCATCTTTTTGTCAGCAGTGCGTTACCGTAATCGACTCATTCTTTAACTTTGCTGAGGATATCTCATTGCTCTCAATCCATTTGCTCACTTCTAGTGGCATTTCTGGCCGCACGACAGATATCTGAAATATGAGACGTAAGTAATTGAGTTATCTTCAAAGATTATTTTAAAAAGTTAAACATATATAAATATTAAACATTATACACTGTTTTTAGTAATTTCAATATACAGTCTTACTCTTCTTGTGTACAACAGTTATATAGTAAAACAATAGTAAGAGACAAAAATATACTAAAACTGAAAATAACAAAATGTAATGTAAAATAAAAATATTTTTGATAATAACTCAAGAGAACGAGAAAGAGAGAAAGAGAGAGAGTTGAGAACAATATCACTCATCTCTGTTTATAATTTACTTCTTACCTGCGTCACACCTGCTTCGACATTTCCGTTTTTCTTTATTCTACGGTTTATTAAAGCGCCGATAACAGCATCAGCATTGCAGTTAAGAAGTCTCTGCTTACAAATTGCGATGGCCCTTACAAAACCGTCGCTTGGCGTAATAAATCGATGCTCCATGAAGATGTCCTTTTCGTCCCAATAAATAATCTAAAAGTCACCAAAAAATCAACTAATTAAATTTTAAAAAACAAGAATAAATAAGACAATGTTAAGTTAACGTTAATTACAAGTAAAGTTATTTCGACCAGAAGAAAGCAGCCAGCCGAACTAGATCTCTCGTATTTTGTGCATTCTTTTTCGGTCAAGGCGACTGCACAAAATGCGAGAGGTCTGAATTCGGTTCTTGACCAATATGTCTTTTTCTTGCAATGAGATTTTTTAAAGTTTGTTGTGGAATTAAATAGGTAATTTATATACATGCAAAGTAGCATCCTACAGAGAAGTTTAGAATTATTAGTTACTTCGAATTTTCTATGCGTATTAATTTACACGTTAAAAAAATATAATTTTTGCACATATATTTAGAATATGGCTATAAAGTCCTATTTTTTGATAAAAGTAATTGATTACATTGTCAAGTAACAGTTTAGAAACATTTATATATAACATTATGTTAAAATTATTTCTAAATTCCACATAAACTCAATGTTTTAAAAGACTATATAATGAAATATTTTTAGTTTTTTTTCTTAAAAAAAATTGAGACATGACGCTATTTTAATAAAAAAAAGTTTTTACTAAAAAAAAACAAGTTTAATGTATTTATCTTGTACGTATAGAAGAGATGTTTAATAATAAATATTTTCTACGTGCTTTTAAATAAATAAAATTCACCTTAGACGTTATTTTAAAGATTGTTAGTGGCCTAATGAAACGCCTATAACGTATAGTAGCAGCTCCCTGCACAACACCTTCTCCTTGAGAACAAATCTCTCGATACAGTTCTGTTCTTTCGAAAAAATCAGCTCTTGCAAAATCGAGCTCGCGAAGATATCTCGTGTTGTTCATGTGATATAGAAGAGCATCTACATCAGTGGTTGTGCAAATTCCTGGAAAAAAACTGTATCATAAAAAGAGAATAAAATCTTTATGCAACAGGCAAATTATATTCGTTATATAATCATGATTATATTAAATACTTACTAATAGTCTAGACATCTCAATTAGTCAGTACATATGAATCAATAATCAGTATATATGGAAAAACTATCTCATGATGTACAATCATAAAAAAAACTTTGTGTTACATAAAAAAAATGGCATAAAATGATTGTGGTACATATCGTTACACATGTCGTTACAAGTAAATTATGAAGTATAAGTAGACTCTCTTGGATACACTTGTATTGAATTATGTCATCATCAGAAATAAAACCTTATGTGTGTTTGTATAAATTTTTGTTTATGTAATTTACATTTTAAAAAAAAGTTATAAGTTTTTTCACATATGAACAAAGGCTATTTAAGAATGTAAAGTAAAACACAAAATGTGTGTTATTTGTTCTCTTTCGACGTTTATAAAACAATAAGTTTTACGAGTATCCGGGAGTCTTAAGGACATGGTTGTTTTTAACTTTAGATGAGTTTAAAAGAATTGAGGATGCGTAACTGGTCGAGCAGCTGTATAATTACAAACGATCAATCAGTTTGCAATATTATATTTGCTATGCGTATAAGTCTTGTTATGATCAAAGAAGAAATACGATAAGGTAAGAAAGAACTCTTCTTTCTTAAAAAATAAAAAAATAATAATAACAATCAAGAAAACACAGAACTGGCTATGTGCATGAACACATTCCTATTTCCATTTTTAATACATAAAACTTCCACATCCGAATATTAAATCACATGGAAAACTTTTTTGATATAGTCATCAGCTTCTTTTATAAAAAATAACATTAAAAATGATAAAAGTGATAGTCAAGTGACAGAAATTTTGGTAGAATTCACGTTGACTGACTCTTATTGATCTTTATATAACATCTTTGTTTCTTAAGAAAAAAATCATTTTGTTATCCTAAAACCAGTTTTCAAAAAAACATTTTTAATTTCTTCAGTTTCTCTCTTTTCGCTCTTCATTTAAAATAAATGCCATCTTACGCAAAAAAACTCGAATCTTGCGCTATTTAAGCGCATTAGAGTGCGCAATCAATACTTGTGCGGATTTGCGACACGGCATTTAACATACCAGCTGATTCTACATATGGTAGGTCAAGGCTCGTATACAGTACAAAGATACAGGCGAATCACATAAGGATTCTTGGATTACATCGTAACAAGACAAACCTTGTAATGACCTTTCAAAATGATTGCCCTTCAGTTGATATTTCGTGACGAAAAAAACATTAAGTGTAATTCTATTTGCAATAAAAGAGCATAAAAAAAAAAAATTATTTCTGGTGAACAACGTACCATAAACCACAGTTTCATCGAGAATGTTAACTTTCTTCTTGCAAAAACGTGCGCAGATGATGGTGAAGATCATGCGCATGAAATAGTGGAATTCAATAAGGCCATACAGAAACACGATGACACCAAGAACCCCGACGAGGACCCAACAAGTCATCATTTTGATCGTCGTTTCTGTTCGTCGAAAATAGCCGATAAATTAACAGAAGTTAAAGTTTGCAAATTTGTCGCTGCGGTAGCTCACACCGGTTTATCGATTCGTCTGGAATGCGTTTGGAACAGCTAAATGCGTCGATCGAAGACCTGTCTTCTCGTGAATGGAAATGCTGATCTCTCATCATATCGAAATATTCCGATCGAGTCGTAGTAGAATTGACATGTTAAACCTTGATATTCAAATGAAAAATATATAAATGTTAAGTCTAGTCCTTGATATTTAACTAAACGTATTATGTATGTTTAATTAAGAAATGTATGTTTAATTAAGAAATTTTAATTGTGTAATACTTTTAAGTATTCCTACTAATAATTAATTTAGTGACTTTTTAATTTTTTTTGAAATATATCATGTAAATGCTTGTGAAAAAAATTCTAAATACTACAACTAGTAGATAAGAATCTATTTTAAATGATCGCGATAAATAAATCTATTGTGAAAAAGACATTTTGACAAACGTCACGAAATGCAGAAAGTCTCGATTTCGAGTTTTCCTAATCAAGATGTTTTTCGCAATAAATTTACATATTACACTGGAAGTGTAAAAAATCATCTTGATCAGAAATGCGACCTAAGATGTTTTGAAGTATCACAAAGATAGATAAAATAAATAATTTATTGGACATGCAACTTAAACATTTTAGATAAAATTTTGAATCAAAATCAATTTTCAAATGTATTAATTTACATGTTTAAAATATATATAATTTATATTTTTAAAATCTATGTTAAAATATCTTTAAAATCTATGTTAAAATATTTGTTAAAATATATTTGCACATTCATTTAGCATATTAGCTTGTATTAAACTATCTGATTTTGGGTCGAAACGTATGGACTGTTAAATAAAATATTCAATTTCTCCACACAAACAACGAACCTGTGTATACCTCGTATTGGCCCATTCTAATTTTTTAATTGATTATCACGAGGTCAAATTTTCTTATACTATCTGATTTGTTTTTCTATTGATATATATTAAACATAATAATGTTTAGAAGGTCTAGGTGTTGCTCTTGAGTAATAAACATGACAATAAATTTGTCATGAGCGATGATTTAAACAGTGGCAAACAGTAGATGTTGTTTATTTGAAAATAATAGCTAATGTAGAAATAAAATAAAACAATTTCTCTAAATATATCTATATCGTTCTCACGCAAATAATTTTGTCAACGACGGATATCCGCACATTTATTATTGCTTAACTTTTTTTTAAATCATCATTTTGTGTACATGACAGGATTGTATAAATATTTATTATATAAGAGCAACAATCTGAACTTTGAGTATGTGTTTTAAAGCACAATATGTTTCATCGTTATTTCCTGAAGTATCCGCGAAATAAAAACGATTATGAATATGAGAGTTAGAGAAAACAATCAAAATTCCTAGATAATAAAATTAACACAAATAGATAATAAATCGTTTTAGATTCGTAAATAAATGAAATATTACGTACGTATGAGTTGTACACTTGTATTTTCTCATAAATATTAATGTTACAGATCAACTTGATTACGCATAAACGATGTATTACTATTACTGACAGACGATAGCCAGTTTTTTATCGTTTATAAAACATTCAATTTACAGAGTTTTTACACATGAAGTTGCACCACTAAAAAACATATGATATAACAATGACGCAACTTTATGAGTGAAAAAATTAATGAAATTGAGTGTACCAGAGAAAAACATAAATCATAACACTAATAGCGCTAATGCTCGCTAATCACGTTTAAAAATTGAGAAGAAATAAAACTTGTAACAAAGAGCGCCGTACTGTTTCGTTTGGACTGTCATTTGTCTCTTAAACATTGTTTTGTGAATCATCACAGGCAAAATTTTTAAAAATTAGGAATAAAAAAATTGTGAGAAAAAATCCGGCTTTCCGGTATTAAAATCTATTGAGTAGAGAACTCTGATGCAAGTTTAGTTTACTCCGTTTAAATAAAGAAAGAAAGGTAAATCGAGCATATAATTAACTGGCGCCAAAAGAGAGTGAGACCGTCCGGACTAGACCAATCGGCAAAAGAAAATCAATAAATAGATATGAGATAAGATAAAGTGAGAGAGAAATTTGTTGTGCCATTGTGCAAATCTACTTTCGACATTCTCGTTTTCTTTATCGTCGCATTATCAGGCGCGACACGTTCTCGGTCGAATGTATTGCCGAAAAATTTTGTTGTCCACGCACGAAGTGCAGTACACATTCAAGTCACACACATCTTTTATACGCATGCATACATATATGCACAATGCGTCACTTTTCGTATTTTTTATTTTTCTTTTGTCAACACTTACGAGATCTCTGACAGTATATGTTATCTTGGAGTAAAATTTCCCAGAGATAATCGCCGTTACTGAATAAATAGCACGTGAATGAACAAAGGCCAGGAACACACCTGGTGGTGGCGGAGTTTTCCTACTCTCTTGATGACATCTCACGTACTGATGATCGACGTCCTCCACTAGCCGCCGTCGCCGGGATGTCCCTTCCAAAAGCCGCATCTGCGCCGAGAACATCCAGCAACTTGGACTTCGGGTGGGAGATTCAGGCTCAGAGCGGTTCAGAGAACTTTGACGTCATTCGCTCCGAGTAAGTTCTAACACGAAAGAGAATTGATCCAGTAACGAAAGCGAGCCGCAGACAAAACGGGAAGCTATGTAAGAGCTATAAGGGATGGTTTGGAAAAAAAATATGAATTTCAGTATTATATATATCCCGATAGTCTCGATAAGAACTTTATTTTTTCTAGCAAAAAAGACTGTAACAAGTATTATGTTCAATAATAAATAAAAATTAAACATAAATAAATTAAATATAAATTCACAAGAAAAACTATATTTTGTTTATCAATGAGTTTAAAATAAATAAATATACAAGTATACGTAAACAAGATGACACGTCCGATAATTGATACTGATATTAATTAGGTTACTCTTTTTCATCTTGTATATAGCCTAAATTAACTAAAAAAATAATTATAGATAAGCGAGTTTCTTTGAAATAGAAATAAGTATTAAAGAATCTTAATTAAGTTTTATACATATGTTAAAAAACAAATTAATTTATTCACACATAAATTTTTGTGTTATTTATTTATATATGTATATACGTGTATATATTGCGTGTATATATGTATATTCGTGTATATATATTTATATATGTATATACGTGTATATATATTTTGTGTTATTTATATACATATATGTTATATACATATATGTAACACAAAATAAATGATAAGACATAGGATGTGAAAATGTAGGTACATGTACATATATGTACATGCTTAATAAATTAATCAAATTCGGTTGCTCTACTGTGTTGATTTTTCTTGTCGTATCTACAAATTGATAATCTGTTAAAAAAAAAAAATAGTGTGATTATCACCAAGCAATATTATCGACAAAAATAATTAACTTTAAGAAGAACAACCGCTCGACACATATGTTTGGTGAAGAAAACAGTGTTTGCACTGCTTCGTAGTAAATGCAGTATAACGAGACAAGAAATAAGAGTGTGAAGTCATCAGACAAGAGTTGAAATCAGATGTCAAGGTAAACAGAATGATAATTATATATACGTAGGATTACATGAACATTGGGATAATTCCACGCTTTTTATACCTGACTCGGTATATGTACATACGTACATAACTATCGCGCACATGTACGACAATATAGATTTCATTAACGGGCGTTTGAAGGCTAAACATGCGCAAAATAGACAGCACACAAGGAATGACGTCTCACCCCTCACATCGAGGAAGCACTTTCATACCGATGTTTTATGGAAAACAGCATGCGTCTGAAGCGATCGGCATGAACTTACTGCGAAATCGAAATGAAAATAAAAGTCACGCACAATAGAAGAATTCTGATAGACGTTTCAGATTCTTTGTTTTTCCGTATTTAGTAGCGAGCAATAATATTCACGTAATAATAGTTAAAAATATATTGTACAAATAACAGAAATACTGGAAAGTTCCGTGTTCAGAAAAAAACAATTCAATTCACACATACACACACGTACACACACACACATGCAAACATGATTATTTGCATAGACATTATGAATTGTAATTTATCTTCAAAAATTACATTAGGAAATAAATGCTGACACAATTATTATTTTTTAATGATAATGTGAAAGGTATAGAAATGACAAAACATATGTAAATGAACATAATATATACAATATATCCATGTTTTTTAATAAGCAATATATATATAAGTATTTTATCCGAATTTTACTCTTGCAAAAATATCTCACGATTCACAAAAACGAGTTAAAAAATTCTCTCTGGTTTTTTTTTATCAGTTTAGAAAATAATTATCTTCTACCTAAACTGTAGAGAAGTTCGCTGACGAAAGGTTTGTCATTTGAATCATATCGGCACAATGGAAGATCATATATAATCGGAAATATCGGCAAAGCCGGATCCTCTTCCTCCTTAATAGGAAACGTTGTCGTATTTGTCTAAATACAAATCAATTCTATGATGAGCAAGATTAAAAATGGAAATAATAGCGAGATTAGTAGTAAACAATTAATGCTCTTTAAATACGTTTCAATGCTGTTATTTACTCACGATAAACTTTGGTAGGAATATAACGCCGGCCTCGTAACTCATTATGTAGTGGTTAACTCGTTTAACTCCCCACGCACCTTTGCTCAGATTTGCACTTGTGAGCACGAACCAAGGAATACTCTTCAAGTCGGGTGAAATCCTCATGTACGATTTGATATGAGGCATCGCATGATCTCGTCCTGTTCGCGTAGCTTTCCACTGGCTAGATAACAATACGATTCCGATTGTAGAAACAGGTCGTTTTTAAATTACAAAATTGAACGGAACAAAACAAAAACTAAAGAATTTCAATCTTACTATAGATACGATTCTATCCACTCTTGTTTTGAATGCACTTGTGCACTGTATGGCAAGCAGCAGGACAAATTCCGACAGTCAAAACTCTGTTTGTAATTCTCTGCCGATGGATAAATAAACTTGAAGTTCGGATGACTTTTTAAACCTTGCGCGGTTTCCCTCGACATGGACGGAATTATGTCTTTCGATAACCAACTTTCGAAATTCGGACCCAGGCTTCCTATGCTGGAACTTTGAGCGATTATTGGCCACTGAGGAGCATCTGGCGGTAATGTAGCGTGATGCGATAGAACGTGTGCCAGTTTCTTATGTCCCCAAAAATTGGCTTCGGCATCCTTGTGATTCCCGGGAACTGAAGCGACGAGGAACACATTTACGGCAGAGAAATCCGCCCTTCGCACCGCCCATATCCACTGTGTTAAAATCGGCTCTCTGTATTTGTTCAAATATCGCTCGAGATCCTTTTTGAAGCCCGTTGGAGATTCTCCGTCACTGGGATTCGCGGAATCTGATAGTCGAGGCAGATGAGGCGAGATCCATAATCTGATCAAAACATAATTTTAAGCATTTATGTATATACGCAAATTATTTAAAAAAATACATCTAAAGGTATTCGACAAACCCTTGTGTTCTATTTTCCCAGTCATCAGAGTATAAATTGGCAGTTGAGACAATTATTCTGATGCCGTCATCTTTATACTGCAAGATCATTATTTTGCTATGATGGCATCCAAATTTTGTTGGCATCTCTATTTCCTTCAAAGTGATGTTGCTGCCTACTTCCTCCTGATCTACTCTCTCACCATACAATATTGTCATTTCAGCACGTTGGCCAGCCAACAAATACTGCAGGCAAAGCCATCCGACATCCACCATAAAATTGAAATGAAGACTGTTAACAATTTCTCCGAGACTGATATCGAGAATTTCAGGAAAAGTTATAGAGAACTGTTGACTATATGTCTCTTTGGATTTTTCTATTCTTGTGAAAAACAAGTGATACGGCGCCGAAAGAGCGTATTTTATTGCAAATTCTCCTGGCTCCACAACTGATACACAATATCCAGACTTTTTCATCATCTGAATAGCTGTTTTTCTAAATTCACTTCTAGACTTTTCGGAATTACAAGCTAGATACTGATCTATAATAGACGTTCCTGTTTTGGAGTTTGAACTTTGTTCATTACTTGTGGAACTACTTTGAGAATTACTCTGTCTTTTCTTGTCATGACTGCCACTTTCAATACTCATCTGTTTCATCTTTTTTGTTACAGAAGAACCTGTTGATTCCTGAGTTCTCTTTCTCGCCTAACAAAAACATTTTTATTACATCTTTCACGATTAAAAATTCATATTTATTACCTTTTATCTATTATACTAACTTTTATAGTCTCTGAATTCTGTTCCAATCTCTCTTCCTTATCCAAAGCTTTAGCTAACGCCTGTGCTTCCTTATCCATCTGTTTGAGCTTATCTTGCTTTCTTTGTTCCATCAATTTCTTATGTCTCTCTACTTTTTCTTTCAAATCATTTTTAACACCCAATGTAGCAGAAGAGGTAGATTGTATTGTAGAAGACAAACCAGATGAGACTTCTTTATCTCTTTCTTTTCTAAGCACCATTTGTAATACTTTCAATTGGTCCAACAATTGCGAACGATCATTACATGTAAAGTGGAGAATTTCAGGAATTTCAATTACACCATCCAGCTGATTTACCAACAAGTTTTCCACTAAAAAATTAATAAATCTTGTTATATATAAACTTTCAATTGTATCAAAATACTCACAATGAGGATGTGACATCTCGCTGAAGTGAATCGGATTTTTTCGATAACACTGTTCCGAAAAGGGACAACGTTTCTTTACTGCAATGATAAGAAATCTGTTATTTTTTCACAGTTGAAGAATGACACAAATAACGTTCATAACCGTTGTTACCTGCAGAATTCATCGTATGTAGTAAAGTGGTATTTAGCGGAGAAATTTTATCAAAATAATCCAAAGAAAAATGTTGGAACTATCCTAAAGATGCTCAACACTATCAATTTTCTGTCAAACCACGTGTACAAACAATATAAACATTGTAAGAATCATACATATGATGACATGTTCTACACTGTGTGTGTATATATATATATATATATAGCTGTGCTCCGAATGTTTCTATATGTTCACCAACACTATTAAAAATTTCTTGTATAGATTGACCTTTAAATGTTCTCTCGAGCGTCGCAATGTCGCCTATGTGTGAATGTGTGATATTACCTCGCATATCGATGTATCGATATACAAAAACTTAACTACGTATTGCTTGGCTACGCAGAACAAGCTGTTTTATAGCAGTCGGACATAATTCTTACTTTTAAACCAACAAATTAACGTTGAATATTGACAAGACGACAACTCAACAATTTTTTTTGTTAAACGCGACTTTTGTTCATCTCGAATATCGATATATATCGATATTCGAGATAATATGTATCGATATATATCGCCGGCTAACCTCTTGATAATTACATAAGTGCTTTGCATATCAGGTTACATGCAATTTTTTTAAAGAAAAAACTGATCGAAAAAGTTATATTCTGTTCTGCATGACGACTGTTTCAAATGATCCTTGCAAACAACTGGCATGTAAATTACAGAAGTGCCTGCAAGGTTTGTACAGTTTAATATTTATCGAATTATATTCTTGAAATATATTCTTTCTAATTCTGTCTAACCTCTCGAGAAAGAAATGTTAAATAGCAGTCACATACATACGTAAGTTTAAAAATGAAAAACATTTTGTAGAAAAAAATCCTATTTTTAGACAATGTATTCCAACCTTCCCGTTGTCAAGATGTACTCGAAGATATAAGAAAGTGTTGCGTAAAACACTCGGCGGTTTCCACAGTCTGTGAAGGCATAAATACTTCTAAGCAATACGAACATAATACTATTGACTATGTGAGTCCATTAATCGTTTTATTTAGATGCATACAACTTCTTTCTTTTGATTAATCATTACTTTCTCAATAACCCTAGAACTTACTAAACCTCAGATATTTGAATACTTTGTTTTTTAGAAGAAGGCCTTAAGATAAAGGATGCAAAACGTAAGAGGACACATGAGAAGAAATCTCCCAAAGAGAGGTTTTGTAGAACGTCATCCACGAATCATTATTTTAAGTGGTGTGGTATTTTTCACATCTATAGTCTTCAGTAAACCTATTTATGATTTATGTTTCTCAACCTCTAAACCAGAAAAAAAGAAAATCAAAGTAAAATCCACAAAAATTGACAAAGCTGAAGCTTAGTCAATTAAATGTATTATGTGTGAGAAGAATGGAAGTTGTGAAAAAAGCAAAAGAGAGATTAAGACAATATCCTAGTTTGATAGCTCAATGCCATGAAGCTGCATCAAAGTATGCATCTTGTGTGTTAGCAAAATCAAATTTAGAGAAGAATGATTGTGTTGCTGAATTCAATGAATTGAAAAAATGTCTTGTTAAAGCTGCTGCAAGTAGGAATACTAGATTATAAACAAGTGTGAGGAGTAATCACTGTGTGTTTGATTTGATGCCTTACCTTTAATCGTACAAAATATGAACAACGCAACACAATTCAAATTAAGTAACTTGTCGTTCACATCGCATTGTTTTTTGGCATTTGTCATACGATTAATTCTGATATTATACGCTAATCTTCACGACAAATCTTTCGCTGTTCCGTACACGGATGTGGACTACAAAGTGTTCACGGATGCTGCCAGGCACGTAGTTGAAGGACGATCACCGTTCGAGCGTCATACGTACCGTTATTCTCCGTTTCTTGCTTGGCTTCTGACACCCAATGTCGTATTACACAATGATTTCGGAAAGGTGTTGTTTTCCGGAATAGATGTTCTAATAGCATTGTTAATTAGAAGTATCCTCACGCGACAGAAGTGTAACGAGACTGTGAAACATTTCTGTGCGCTTCTATGGCTTTATAATCCATTAACGTTGGTAATTACAACGAGAGGTAACGCGGACTCGTTAGCGGTATTCTTGGTCACGCTCACGTTAGATTTGTTGCAAAGAGATGAAGTTGTATTGTCCGGATTAATGCACGGATTATCTATACATTTTAGATTGTATCCGCTGATGTTTAGTCTACCTATGTTCTTGTCTCTGTGTAAAAATAATCGATTTCTACCGAACACAAACCAGTGGAAATTCGTGCTGAGTTGCACATTTTCGATCGTTACACTGACAGCAACTGGTTACTATCTGTATGGTTTCATATTTTTGTACGAAAGCATTTTATATCATTTAGTGCGTCAGGATACTAGGCACAATTTTTCTGTATACTTTTATATGCTTTATCTGTCAGCTGATCAATCTCAAAATGTACTTCAAAAGATTCTCATGTTTCTGCCGCGAGTATTTCTATTGTTACTTACCTCGTATTTTTACTCGGAAAAATCCAAGTTACCATTTGCCATGTTCATCCAAACGATGATCGCCGTCATGTACAATTCGGTGATAACGTCCCAGTATTTCTTCTGGTTTTTGTCACTGTTACCTCTGTGTTTACCGAACTTGAAAGCGAGTTTACGTAGATGCGTGTGTTTAACATGTTCTTGGATTTTGAGTCAAGGTATTTGGTTGTTAACTGCTTATGTGCTAGAGTTCCAAGGTATCAATTCGTTCACTTGTCTGTGGTTATTTGGCCTTTTATTGTTCGCTGTTAACGTGAACGTCTTAGTAAATATCATTCATATGTTTCGAGATTAGATATGTTGGTCAAGACAAATTTCAATTATGCGCAGCATTTAAATCTTAGCAAACTGTTATTTTATATAAAAGTTTAACATTGCAATTCAAACATCTTTGTTTACTTATTACATCTTTACATATTTTTAGTTGTTACATGTATTATACACACTTGTAAAACAAATGTTTCGACACATCCTGTACTGTTTATTCTGAGAGAATATCTAGGATAAGTAGATATGTATGGTCGATTGTTCAAAAAACTTGAATTTATTTAAGTTTTAATAAAAAAGCACATATTATCTACAAGTCTGATTATTTATAAAGTATCACTTTCATATTAGTCTACTTATATCGGCGGTAAAAATATCAGACGAGTTATATAATGATTCTTAATTTTATTCTTTTTTTTTTTTTTTTTTTTTTTTAATAGTGGTAGATTCTGGAAAAGGAATGTAGATATATTAGTAATAATACAATAATCGTAAATCTTACTATAGTAATCTAGATTAACTGTGAGCAAGAGCATCTCTTGGATCATCTTCCGAGATTTTTTTTTTATTTTTTTTTATTTTTTTTTATCGATTCGATTGTTCTAAGCTGCTAAATATTACGACAGTAATATTATTGGGTCATTTCTTGTCGATCTGCGTGAGTGTGTGTATGTGTGTGTAATTTTAACTGATTAGATAAAAACAACAAAACAATGTTTTGAAAGTGTATCATAAATTCTTTTTACATTAATTGAACAGATATATATTTGCTAATTTGTAAAAATAACATAATTTCCCACGTGTGTATTTTGCGTTTACATCTATGTTTGATTCACGAAAGGGATGTTGGATCGCTCTTTACATACCACAGAAATGTGCACTTTTCGGCGAGATCTTTTGACGACACGAAATGGCCCAATGGACAACACGAGTCGAAAACAAATAGAGTTTTGTTCTCATATAACTACGGGTCTTTTTCTTACGGCGGATGATGATGATGAT
>QVOB01015931.1:0-16377 GCA_014839585.1 Pseudomyrmex concolor
ACCTTATTGAGAAAGTTATATACAATTTTACTGGGTTTATCGAAGCAATCAGGTTGCGGACCTCCTTCATCTTCACGACATATATTTTGTTCTACATGAAAACGAATTTTATCGCTAAATCCGAGAGGCATGGTTGCTTGCAAGCTGAAGTATCTAAATAAATAAAAAAACAAAAAAAAAACATTTGCATCAGCTATTTACTTTTCCAGTTTTTATGGAGATGTAATCTATATATTTTCATCAAAATTACTTCTCGTAAATAATAACAGCATCAGACTGCGTCTCTTCAGGATCGATTGCACCTTTTTTCTCTAAAAGATTCTGTTTATAACTTATAGCTGACATCCAAAAGTCCAACAGTTCTCGTTTATTTTCGAGTTCCATAAACTATAATATGAAGAATGATGAAATCCTCTAATAGACATTTTCATTGCAGAAATAACAATCGAAAGCAAAATGCAAACCTCCATGAAGTAAAAGAATGCTGTCTCATTATATAATATATCTACTAACTGTACATTGCCACTAGTAAGCACATCAATCTGATGTTTACAATGAAATTCACTTCGTAAAAAATCATTGATATATCTGCAAGATGGAAGTTTTTAAGTGTTTGGATTTTTATAATACTCGAGTAACGTGTATTATTAATGAACATTCATTTCTCACTTACTCATTTTCTAATATATCGTATACTAGGCTTTGAACAGTAGATAGGCACCGTAATATAGGCTCAATGTTTTCCTGCACCATAACCTCCTCCATTTCCAATCTTAATTTTTCAGATATTTGATTTGTACTCAGAATTCCTTTGAGAATGTATTTCTTGTAAATTCTCAAAGCATCCTGCCTAGTTGTTGTCATGTCATGTCTCTTATTTCCACAATCATAGTTTGATTGTCGTGTTTTATTTATCTCTTTACTAGTCTTTGGCATATCATTTAACACAGATGCTGTGTCATTGCTATTATCCACATTTTCATTAAATGATATTTTCCTGTTCACTTGTATATTTACATTGTTAGCTTTGCAACTAAAATTCTTATTATCTTCTAAGGAAGTAGACATAGCATCTAACAGTTTCTTTTGATTAGTACACTCAGATTTCTCAGAATCCTTATTTGTAATACCAGATGCACTGCACAGGCATTCCACCTCTAGCCAGAATTTTATGAGAGCTATACTTTTTCTGGTGTCCATAAACTGAATGAAATAACCAAGAGCACTCTTATCTGTGAGTATTTCTCCTAGAGTTTTAGATAACTGAGAGCTGAAGGTGTACGCTCCCTCAGCATCATTGTTGAGAATTTTTTCCTCTTCTTCTTCCTCGAGACTGCACAATACACCTGAAGGTGTTTGAATTTGCAATGCGTTACCATTGAAAGCATCTGTTAGAAAGTTTCCCGAATTCGTTGATTTTATGGGTGAAGTTTCTAATCCGGACTTATCCTTTTGTCCTATGAACAAACACGGTACAAACAAATCGAAGTTATATCAATGTGAAATAAAGTCATACAAAACAAAATACGAATAAGGAAAGATGAATACAAAAACGTTGGAAAAGAAGAAAACATTTATTTCATTAAATGTTAAAGGATCTCAGAAAGGTTATACACGTTTCAAGATAGAAAAGCAACTTTTCCAATCGTAAAAAATTTGATGGTTAGTAAGATACAAAGAGAGAATTGGCAATTACCAATCTTCTTAAAAAATTGGAGCATCGTTCGTGTTGGCGCGTAACATGATAAGAGTCGCCGATGATGCAACGGTCGAAAAATATAAACAGCGTAGCTACAAGAAACGCATTCTATACGGAAGATAAATGGAACACATCGGTCTCTGCGATATGTCAGAGTGTGTCGCGTGCACAAAACAAATCTGGCTGACAGGCCGAATTTTGCTGATCTTCTCGACGATGACAATCCACACCCCTGTTACGCTGAAACGCGACGGTGCGCGACATTTCGCGGTGGCGTCATTACCGACGTAAGTGACAGATTATTGTTGTTTATATCGCCGTGTGATTACGACAGATTGCGGAAGGTGCAGGTGCAGCAAGTCCGAAAATCACGAGCGTTTTACTACGACGTTACTCTCGAGAGCGCTTCGATACTCGCAAGACTTGACGTACTATTTGAATACTATCTTCAACTATCTTCACTCAGGTTGCGTCTCACACACTTTTTTACATCTAAATGAAATAATGCAAATATACTTATTGTTAATGCATGCTGATGAAAGAAAGAAGAAAAACAGAGGGAGCGCGTAGAAAGTGCACGCGCGTAAGCGAACGAAACAGTTTATAAATGTGTGTGATTTTTGTTTGAGAATACTCAACGTCGTATGCATCTCGATTTCTTTTCTCTTCAAGTTTCTTTTTTTCTACACGTAACGCCAAAACATATTTCATAAATTTAATATAATTAATTAATTAATTCTTGGATTATCTGCCATATTGTCTATTCGAGCAGTTTTCGTGTTGTTTCTTTGGTTCTCATGATCTCTTGATATTTATTTGGAAATTTTTCAATTTTAGAGGTTTTAAGTTAAATATTTTATTTTTTAGATATAAGGAACAGCAAAATAAAAACAAAAATTTTAAGATTTTTAAAATATTACATTTTTTATTTAGCAGAGTATTTTACAGTTAGGTATATACAGTTACATATATATATGATATGTATGACACATATATATTATTACAGTTACAAGTTACAACTATTCTTATTCTCTGCAATTATTTTTCCACTTGGTAGTGTCAGCACACAAACAAAACTTGATGATTAAAGTAAGTTAAATTATCTCAAAAGATTTCTCTTATCAATGCCGGATCTTTTAATGATGAGAATTAAGATTATAATATAATTATATAGTAGCAGTTACAAAAGGATCATGTTTTGTTACGCTTATCTTCATTAAAATCAATGGAAAGTTCGTAATCATTACGTTCAAACACACATATTCTTTAAAAGATTCCATATATTTAATAGTACATATGAAAGTACAAATATACAGTTTTTTCGAAACTTTTCCTATTAAGAAGAAACTATAATCTTTATTCAAATATTTTTGTATACAAATTATTGAATTTAACATATTTTGATTTACAGTTTACATAATGCAGACATACAAAACAGTCAATTTTTCTCGAACGTGCGTGAACCGATCGAACAATGTTAGCAATGCCCACTTGAATGATGACGTGATCGGTAACCAAAAATTTCTTGATGACTGAAGCGAACCAGAAGCGAACAAGTAAATATATCATTGATTTCTCTCTCTCTCTTTTTTATTGCAAATAATACATATAAAGTATATATATATATGTGTGTGTGTACATCTAAGAGATGTGCGTCTTGAAAGCTGATTGTCAAGGTAGAACGCGTAGAATGCGAGGGGGCAACGGCCGGGCATCGTACTCTCGGCGGAGTCCAATCGTGAAGCGATGCGAAGCGACGGGAAAGCACTTTAAGAGGTGACGGAGAAGCTGTCTCCATGCTGTGCGTATACCGGTTTGTCCACGTGAATGCGGACGAACTTATGTCCGTCCATACTATAAACCGGCTTGTTCGGAAGACCGATGTAAGTCCCCATGTGTCGGATCCCCGCCGTAAGCAAACGCCGGTCTTAACGGATCAGTAGCTTTTGTCGTCGTGCATTTTTCAATCGTCTCGCGTGAGGATTGATCGCAAGAATCACGACAATCGTCATGCTCGCTCTACTCGTTGTCGTAGTCTGTTGTCACATTGTCGCGGCAATGCCCGTGCACACCAGGGTTTACGATCAACGACAAACAGGCGATCTGAACGTGCAAGTAGATCTGAAAGACGTGCGCGTTGTCGCGCTGATCAACTCCGAGCTCTTGGAGGATTACATGGTAAAACAGACGACATTTTTCTAAATCGTATTCTTTTTCTATTTATTTATTTTTGTTTTTCTGTAAATATATATTTGTTCTTAGTTTTTCATTCAATTTTTTATTATTTCTTCTATATAACTTTATAATTTGTATTTTTTGTTTATAAAGTATTTAGGACAAAATTAAAAAATATATATGTTGAAATTCTTTATGTTACGATCAACGTCTCATTGTCTTTTGCAGGATTACGATTACTTTTACGACTACGCCGATTTTACCATCAAACCGTCGGATGGCGACAAACCCGGCACAAATTCCACGATCACCGAAAAAAATATTACAGAAATTGCCGAGCTTCCTTTGTTGCAAAATTCAACCGTTTCAATATTTCCGGATACCATAAATTCGACCGAGCGATTTATAACCGACGCTGCGAATTCGACATCAAACGCAAATAATAAAAATAAAGATTGGTTGAGTGAAGAGATTAGCGATCAGTCTTCAGCAGTAGTTGTTTTCTCGAACATGGCAAAACCCACACAAATGCGATCGCAAAAGCGTTGTAAATCTGGATACATTCCAACTGGCAATGGACGGTGTCGACGAGCGAGTCGACCATTGTTGTGGTTGTTACCGTGAGTACTACAACGCTCAAGTTCTTTCAATTGATCAGTTTTCCTCGATAAATCACATTTTGCCGTTTGATAAGCTAATTTTAAGTTAGATCGCTCGAATTTAGCAATATAATAAATATATCCTTCAACAGAACAGTGCCATATCTCAAATTGACGTCAACATTTTCTTTTCATGCGTAGTGAAATAAATTCTATATTTATTCACGATACATACATTTTGAAATGCAGTAATTCTTTCCTACGTAAACTTCCTTCTATCATTGTAATTAAAATTAATTTCGACATTGGCTCGAGCATCGAAATCCGAACATATGACGAAAGAACTTCCGTTCTCAGAATGCAACACGTGTATAATCTAACTGTAATTACAGTTATAGGAAGAAGATAAAATCTGATATTCTTATTTGGTTGCAAAAGTTTTCAATTTTTCTTTTAATAATGTGATTATTGTTTAACTTATTGTTCATCTGGATTCTTAATTATAAATTAACTTTTTTGGAACTTTACTTGTCGAAACTCGCGGTGTTTCCGCCGTTGATAAGAGAATTAAAGTGCAAGAGAGAGACCATAGTCTTGATTCCACGCCAATCCGTGCGTGATGTCTCATAACGCAAACAAGATAGATCCCCCTTTCATACAGATTCCGCGTACCGGTTCGCGCGACGGACGCAAGTGTGGCAAACTCGCTACTCGCACGATCGTCGCAGTTGTGAAAAGGACCTCGCTCGTTCAGCTCGCGTTACGTCGACGAGCGTCAAACACACCGTCGCATCATCACGCACATCAACTATTAAAATATACCAAAAGGATGACGATGGTTCAGATGTTGCTCTTCTTCGGTTTGGTGATGATTTGCATGTTCGCCGAGATCAGCGCTGCTCCAACAAGATACGATCAGCGCCAGGAAGGCAACTCCAACTTGCACGCTAAGCTGGAGAACTTCCTCTTTGTTATCGCCATTCCCAGCAATAACGAATTTTTCTCCGACTTGGCTCTTCAGGCTCTTGAACTTAAGCAACATCTGAATTCCCGATCGAGTTTACCGAAAGAGCAAGAACTGATTATATCCGACGTGGAACATCTCGATCCTTCACCCGAGTTAGTCTCGACAAGCGAGGAGAATGAGAGTTCGATGCGAAAAGCGGAAGAAGAAACCATTCCGCTCAGCAACAAGCAGGCTGAGAAATCAGAGAGCGCCGAAAGAATCCCAAAAAACACAAAAAGTTTTGAATTCCCGAAGAGTCGTCAAGTGCCGTCTATTTTAGGATACTTGATAGATGCGAGAAATACTATCAGATCTAAAACGGAGAATAGCGGCCGGTTCCGGAACGTGCTTGGAAATGTTTGGAACTCCGAGCTAACAACGTTAGGAACGGTGGAAATGCCGGGAACGTTATTGAAAGAACAGCTGCTGCAGAAGAAGGAAGATGATGTCGCGCTGCCTTCGACGGACGCTGATAAGAACGATGTAACTTCGTTCTCCGAGAAAAAGCGACAGGAGCTGACGTTATTAGGCGGCGGTATCGAAAACTGCGGTCCAGGAAGACATCGAGACGCATCCGGCATTTGTCAGTCCGACGAATCAGCTGATTCACCACTTTAACTCTGACTTCCTATGATTGTAGTTCTTCAATTTCACAATATATATAGAGTTGTTGTCAAAATGAGATTGTTTCTTATACTGCGCACAATATTTTTATACCTTTTTTTATATTTAGCTGTAAACATTATGTTAGTCTTATTGATCGAAAGATTAACGAAGAAGCAAAAGCTTGGATCAAATTAATACTTACGTTGAAAACATGATATATTATTGCTTCATAATTAACTAGTATATGTGAAGGTCATATATTGTATATTCACAGACTATGTCGATTAATAAACTAAAGAACAACAATACCTACACGTATTTCAATATATAAGTTATTTAGAGAGATCCACTTCTATATATATTTTTTATATATTATATTTTATCTTAGCATTTAATTAATCAACAATGGAGAATTCCTTGTATAAAGATTGTCTTGTAGTTATTTGAGAAAATATATATATTTTTTTTTAATTACACAGAAAACACCGTATAATAAGACGTCTCGGAAATCGTTGGAAACGAAGATCGTTTCCAGAAGCAAGCGGTGTGATTCTCAGCGCAAAGGCGGAAGCGCGATCAAGAGAAAGAGAGAGCAAGGGCAAGGTTACGGTAATAGGCGCCAGGCTGCAAAAGATCGGGGAAACGAACTCATCGCGAACGGCCACGTTAGGACATTGCCCTTTAAAAAGATCGGTTACTACGGATGTGTGCATACTTGTATATATCCGTCGCGCAATAACTATTGCGTTCTGTCTTTAACGTCTCATCGTGTTCTCTCTTCTTCTGTTGCTCCTATCTCTTGAGATAAAACTGGTTATCACAGAAGAAACACAATACACACATATATCGTCGCTGTTCATCTGCAATTTATATAAATAGACAAGTGATGGAAAAATAAAACTGAAAACGAAATTCTATCACATCATCTGCGTGTAATCAAGTAAGTATATTAAGATTTTTTTTTCATCAAAGTTTGAATTAAAACTTTTGTCACACACGTCTTAATAATCAATTTTTCTCAATGTTTGCATTCTTTGTGAATATATGATTCGCGTAGACGCTTAAATTAAATTTGTGTGAATAAATTGCCTTGAAATTTTCATTAATTACAAATTATTTTACGACACATCAAGAATAGCCGTGATACGACGCGATGCGTGTCATTAGCGGTGAGTCGAGGTTCTTGAACCCTTTCTGGAGTTTTTCATTTCCAGAACCGACTGGAGGAAGCCTCGAAGGTTCGGATCGCTCAGGTGGGGGATCGTCTGCTAGAATACGAGACATCGCCCGATCGTCACACCTCGGGCATCCTCCGTGTCGTCCGGACACATCCCACGTTCTTCAACGTCGTTTCCCTCCGCCCTCCGCTGAAGTGATCGGTTTGATAAAAATTTCGAACGAGTTCGCGATCGGAATTTAAATTGAATACGAAGCATTTTAGCGAGAGTTTGCATTGAGCTCGATCAGAAAGTAACAAATTTATGTTTAAAAATACAGTAAAAAATAAATTTGGACGGATTTGTTAAGGAAAGTCGAATAATAAGAAGTGAACTTGACAGATTCGCTTGATTTGTAATTGAGTTGAAACAACTCGCATCAGAGCAGCCGCTCAATGTTATCGATCAATATGCGCATTTTTAAGACCGTGTTGCTCATCGCATCTTTCGCGAGCGTTCGGTGCTTACCCGTCACCGAATCCACGGTCAGGACGACCGAAACCAAGGTTGAAGTCACTTCGCTGGTTCCGCAAGAGGAGACAGCCGCGACTACGACAAACGGACCGCTGCTCACGCGTGCCGATTACACCACTGATTATTACGATCAGCGGCAGAACGGAAGCGAGAATTACCGCATCCACGTAGACGGTGTGGTGCTCGTGTTCGCACCGGTCGAAGCGCTGCTTTTGGCCGGTGCCGCCAGCACTACCGAGCCTAATTTATCAATATCCAATCTGTCAAATGCATCCTCGTTACTATCACTCAACGAACTGACCAAGCCCGGATTTACTGGCATCCAGAACAAAACCGATCCGGCAATTTCAAAAACTATTAATAAGTAAGAACTCTATTGTATTATTTTCTTTTACTAACAATCTTTCAAGTTCGTTAATTGTATTAATATAATAAATAATGTAATTTAATTAATAGTATTAAGTATGATGTTTTTAATTGTAAGAATAATTCGATTTTTTTTCAGATCGGATTTACGATTGGTGAATTTTTTGGCACCTTTAATACGTCGCATACGTCATGATCGAGTCACGAGCGTGCATTGAACTCTTCAATACTCACACTCTTGACACGCACAACGTTCTGCACACAGTATATATTCGAAAAATGGTATTTTTTGTATTCTCAAAAATAAATAGTCATTGCGTGTAGGTCGGAAAAAAACTTTGTTTGCACAAGTCACAGATTATAATTTCTTAAGATAAAAATTAAAATCAAATTATCATTCCAGGGATAGAAATCTGCATTTACAGGGATGACGGATATGCATACGTAATATAAGATATATTTGATCAAAGATCAATCTGATGTCGTACCACATCGCATTTATATGTATAGTGTCTCACCAAACAAATCGATTTATTTCGATATTAATGTAATCAAGCGAAGTCTTTTTTGTGAGTGTCGCGCTTGCATAAGTAATATTTAATATTGTGTTATATTTATATGTGTATATAAAAAACAGTTATGTATACACATAATATATAAATACGATGTATTTGTCTTGATATGAAAATTTATTTGATTAAACGTTAAAATACATATGCGTTTCTTTTTGGTATATCATCACAACTCTGATAAAATGCTTAAAACTATATATTCTTCGTGTCCCTCGAACCTTTTTTTTCGCTTTGATTAAAAAAAATCTTATCTAACATTACAATATATTTTAACTTTGGTTTCACTTTCTGCAGTAACTTAGCTATAAGTTTTATGAGAACAAATATAAATTCTATAAATTTCTATAAATGATAATATGTGTATTTACAGTTTTAGATAATAAAAGAAAAAAATTTCGTACGTCAAAAAGTACTCGTCTGAGAGTTTTGATATTCTATACTCAATTTTTAATAAAAATAAGTTGTACACAACAAATCAACCAGAATTTTGGTAAGTATTTTTAGAAAAATCGGTTACTTGACACTCTTATTGTAGTTCATAAAGAAATACTTAAACCCATAAAAAAAATTTGAAGCTAACATAGAATATTAAAGTCCTCAAATAACGATATATCTGCTACTTTTTATCGAGAATCTTTTTATCAATTTGTCCTATATATTCTACTATGAGACTTTCTTATTATAAAATATTTCATTATCTTTTCTTATTTGTCACATAGTGATTACAATGATATAGAAGTATTTTTATGATTGAAGACACAAGATAAAAGATTCCAAATCTATATTCTTTCTTATTTTAAATTATGTCATAAAAGTATATGTGTTGTGTGTGTGTGTGTGTGTATAGAAATACCCTGTTTTTCTCTCTCGACATGAAAAATGTACTACCTATTTATTAACAATATTTTGTATATTTATGATAATTTTCAATGATTTTAAATTGTTGGGGAGCTTTATGAAGGAACAAATTTTTATGATAAAAATATGCTTGATGAATCAACAATGAGTGAAACATACACATATTGTATGTATAATTGGCTATAGTTGAATGTAATTTTAACTAGAATTATATTTATTCTCTTTGGACACACAATCATTTCAATGTACAATTATTTCAAAAAGAATCATTTGATCCAATTATTTTTCAATCTCAAAAAATGTACAATATATTATACACATATGAAAAATATGCCACTATGAAGACAGAAAGATGTGCACAAATATATGCGTCGTTTTTTTCTTTAAAAAAAAAAAAATTCACTTATCAGGAATAAAAACTTTAGCAAAATTTTTACGATTGACAATAAATCACTCATCGACGCTTAATATAAGAACATGGATAAATATTTTCAAGAATCAAACTTGCTCATAATTGTCAAATAATAATACACTAAAACTAAATATAAAGCATTAAAACACTAAGCGGAAGTTGTCTCGTTCGCATTGAGATCTTCACAGTCTACTTCACCGGGACCGCTATTAATAGCGAGTACGGCTTCATCAAATTTTAATTCCTCCTTACCCGCCTACAGAGGAATTATTCCATTTGACAAGTTTTTCATAAGGAAAGTTAACATTATTTTGTATATTAAAGACATGGCAGGAGCAAAGAGAGAGCACACTATAAGAATGTATCGGCGACATCGCCAGCTATTACCTCTTTGAGCAGAATCCGGCAATTCTCTACAACGCTACGTCGCCGATCCGACGCGTTGTTCAAGACTTCTTCCGGCGATTGATGAAGACTATCGACTATCTTGCGAAGCTCGTTCAGCTCCGTTACGGTAGCTTCTAATTTCATTTCCAAATTAGATCTGGCAAATATAATATAATTTCAAAAGATGTTAGAATCTAAAGTTACATAAATTTTTTAGAATCTATTTTTATTGCTATAACATAAAAACATACCTCTCTTCTTTCAATTCTTGTATACAAGTATCGTTATCGAGCTGTATGATTCGTAACACCTTCAAAAGCTTGGTTACAAGATTATCTACCTCGATTACTTGATCGACGAGATCTACAGACGGGCAATAATCAGTCAAAGGCACAGGACCGTCGTTGGTGTCAGATTCGCTTATGGAATCACAATCGTCGTCACCCTCATCTTCTACCTGCAAATTAATACATTAGTTATTGCTAGATCTCATTTTAGTGGTAACATAATGAATTCGAGTTTCATCACAATACTTGCCTTACGACGATGCAAAATCGCCTGAGTGAGATTCGTTAGACTAGCACACTCATCGCCGATTTTTGTCTTTCTATTATTATGCTCATCCGTCGTTTCCGGAAAACTCAACGCTCTGCGAAGAGAATCGCTGCTCGATATCATGTTGTGTGAGTATGTGTCCGGCAAGGGAACGTCTTCCAGGACGCTTTCCATCATCAGACATGGCTCAGTCTCGAAATCGAGCAGATCGGAAGATGATTCTATGCTTAACTCTACATTTAAAAAATATCATATTACATAAATTCAAACGTAATATGTCTGTAATTGTTGTGTTTGCATTTCTATTACCTTTGTAAATCTTAGAAGAATTCAGACTAGATTTCTTGTCGATATTTTTCGTTGCAAAGGGATGCGTCGCGGCGTTCCGAATCGCGCTAATTACCGCAGAAACGAAAGATCCGCTCTTCGGACTCGGCGTGCGTTCTTTTAGACTCTGTTTCGAACTAACTGGACTAGATTCCACGCTACTGTTACTTCTGCTGTACGCTTCATTATGATATATAACATCCTTATTTAGAGAAAGAACATTTTGATATAATTAAAAACTTTCGCACGTAAATTACTAAAAATGCTATAATTAGTGACATATAATCTGTATTATTTTGTGGATAATATATATATTTACCTCAAGATCTTTTACAGAAATATTATAAGAAGAAATTAATTGATCTACTAATCCTTCTAATCTAGTGCTAAGTCCGGAAAGAGCAACGGCCGCTCCGGACATGGCAGCTCCTTGAGTAAGTAAAAGTTCCCTACTTCTTCGTTCGACAGCGTTCAACTTCATGGTCATCGATAAATTCTCTTGTCTAAAGTATACAAGCAGATAATAATAAACATATAATGTAAATATATATTAAAAAATTAAGCCGTTTATCATAAATATTTTAAAAAGTCTGCGTGTGAGATAGGTACCTTCTTTGTTCGCTAATTCGCACCAAGTGCTTACACTCCTCGATTTGTCTTTCTAATTCGGCTTCTCGTTGAGTTAAAGTTTCATTTTTCTTTTTAAGCTATAAAAACCAATTGAGTGTGTAAGACAGATATATCATATGATAAAAGAAGCGTGAATTTTAAAAGAAACGCACCTCTAATTCAGCGTCCTTCAGTGCATCGGCTAGAGTAGCTTTTTCTTCTTGAAGAAAATCTTGCATTTCAGCTGATTCGGCTTCTAATTCTTGCTGCTGTTGCAGCAAGGCCTTTTGCGCTGCAAGACTTTTATCCAGATCCTTCAACAGAGAAATATCATAAAACAAACATACATCTTAATTGTTGTAAAATATATAACAATAATATTCTTACTCTGTTCAGCATACGACACAGTGATTGCAGATCGGCTATTTCGATTTGCTGACTAGCGACAACTTGTCCCGAGGATTGTATGTGACTCTCGAGCTCGAGGAAGCTGTCGCTGCCTTCTAAATACAAATTTTACAAAGATATAAGAAAAAGAAAATTACACACACACATGCACACTATTACTTAATAAAAATAAACCATTTATAAAACATTCTTTGGTAAATTACCTGTATGCTCCGATTGTGGTGTGCCAAGCATAGCTAATACTCGTTGTGCGTTCCTATCGAGTTCTTGACGTGCGAATGCGTGATCGGCTCGTTCCTCTTCCAAGAGACGATTTGTTTCAGCCACCTGGAGTTTCAGTTTCTCGTTCTTCTCTCGCTGATTGCTGTTCTCCTCGTTCAAACGTCTCAAGTTATTCTGCAAGACCTGCATATCATCCCACGTATCTTCCGTTTGACAACTTTTATGTATTCTTTCAATGACTTCGGGTCCGGCGATGATGCTCAGTTGGCCGGACATCGCGTTCTCAATATCTTGCCCAGTCAAGCCGGTTTGCGCACTGGTTTCGTGATAAATACGCGTTCTCTCGATAATTCTCTGTTTAGGATATGGCGGCAAACTTTTGTAGACAGAGGACAAATCTTTTCCGATCACTTTTTTCTCGGCTGTTCTGCTAAGACTAGCGTCTCGACTTCCGGATTGACTTCTCGTCATCTTGTCCATCTTCTCTCCAGTTTTCGAGATTGTCAGTTTGCCTCTAGTTCTACGCGGTAAAGTCGCATACGTGTCCAACGCTTTGTTATCCTGACTAGTGACTTTGTTAGAATCAGTACGCGACGTTTTTCCGCAAATAATGCGCGAAGTCATCAGGGACGGTACCTTTGTTCTCGTTTCCTCGGACGGCGTAGACGCTGGTGTGCGAGACGCACCTCGCGTGCTGGACACGGTTCTCGACCTCGAGGAGTCGCTCCTGACAGTCCTCCCGCCACGCTGCGCGAGATCCTTACTGATCTCTGTTGTCAGCACGGACGGCAACGAGTCAGGCAACATTCTTGTCCTCGTCCTCGGTCCCGAAGACGAAGATGGCGTAGTCGTCGAATTGGACGCAGTGTTGCTAACGGATCGACATCCGTACGTCGTTGTACCGCGACTGCCAACAGGAGTCTTGGCTTCCGCAACGAGCGAGGAACTCGTCGACTCTCGGGCGGTCGATTTCTCCCGCGATCTCGGTCGATCTCGTTCTCTGTCTCTACTTGCGCTTTGCACCTTGCTTAGAATATTTCGAGGAGTCGCCGTTCGCGACTTAGAGCGCGGAGTCGTCGCACCTAAACTTGTGCTCGAAGTCGAGCTCGTCGGTTTCGCGCGAACGGTCTTTTGCGATTCGGCGTTGTTCGATATCTTCTTTTTGGTCGTGTTTGAGGTTGTCGCGGTCCTCTTTACGTTCATACGACTCGTTCGCACGGATACGCTGCCGGCGATAGACGAACTCTCACTGCCACCTTCGCTCGTACCCTCACCGCCAGTCGTACCCAGTCGGACGTCGTCCGGCAGTGTAGATCCGCATGGATCTTCGTACACCGAGCAGCAACTTACGAGGCTGGAGTCGCAGGAAGCCTCGTCCAGACCGCCGCAGCTACTCGTATAGTCGACGCTGTTTCTGTGTATCTAGATAAAAATAAGGGAAAAAACTTAAAACAAACTGTGTGTGACTTTAAATAACTATTCAAAAAATTAGGTATAAAATTGGGTAATTGTATAAAAATAAATATATAAGATTTTTATACCCGTGAAACTTCCGTCGCACAACCTTCCACACCACTGTCGCTGCCATCTTTGCTGTCTTTGTTCTCGGCCAGCGACTTCTCGTTCGCTTTGCGTTTCTCAAACTCGCTGACATGGATCACGGTGATGTTACACTCACTGTTCATAGTGAGATTAGCATCCTCTTCGTTGAGGACTCGGATCTCCTCGTTGATGGGGGACGCGAGATCTTCCGGTACTCCCGAATCCTGTCGCGCCACGTTCGGCGACACTTTCAGACAATTTTCGGATTCGAGGTACGTATCCATTGCGATAGTGAGTGAGTTACTCATTTTGATCTCATCATCTTTTCACTGAAAAAATGACAAACAAGTATAAGCACCAATAAAAACATGACTTTTTTAAAAAATTATATACAAATAATATTGTTAATTATATTGCTTGATTAAATTAAAACATAAATACACACACACACACATGTATATTAATGAAGTCTGTATCTGTTGGAGATTAAGACGATAGCTTAGCTGAATGTATTTTAAGATCTTACAAATCTCTAGCTAGTCTTACCGCCTTCTGGTATTCCAGCCAAAAGGTTCGGCCTCATGCAAGCCAGCGTGAAATAACGAAGCTTTTTATGCGACTACGCAGCGCGACGATGCAGCAAATACATTGATTTTAAGTCTGAAAGCGAGATAGTTCTCTCTGACCTTCGCAGACTAGATTACTTTACAAATGTCGTTTGAGAAGCACATGATTGACAAATTACTCGACACATCTATAGGAGAGTTTGTGCAGTAGACGAAGAATATAGATAGGAGCAATTAGCTCGTATATACGATGCCGAGTCGATAAAGCTATTCCATTCCGGAATTTCGTTTTGGCGTTCCAATCACAATCATATTGAATTAGCAGAATGGCATACGCCTCTTGCGAAGGAAGTTATTTTGGATGAGTTTCGAGAGATTTCGACGTTTTTGCATCTTGTGCTGAATTAAGAGAAGAAGATAAATCTGACTTATTAGCAGAAAAAATTAAATCAAACAATTAAATTAAAAGATCGCAATTAAAATTAGTGTTTTTTTTTTTTTTTTTTTATCAAAGTCAACTCTTTTGAAGAGAAAAAATTCAGAGATTTTCTCTTATCGATTTTATTTTTACTTTTGATGCGCCGTCAACGCATATCGATAAAATTTGGTCAAGTATTATACAAAGATACGAAGTCGTGATTATGCAAAGAGAGACAACGAGGTAATTCCCCTCGAATGTATATTTGCATGTTGCACAGGACATAATAATTAATATAGTAATTTGCTCGCACAGATGTTGTCGAACTATTACATATTGAGTCACTATAAATTAATCCTTCTCAATTATCAGATGACGCAGCGCATTTCGCGCATAAATTGCGATCTACGAGAAAAGCGGATAACAGTGAAAGCGTTTGTTAAATATGTATTTAAGAGATAAGACGCTGATATCAACACTGAACGTCATACTATAAGGCGTTTGTTGAGGATGCACAATGTTAAAATTTTACGGAACTTATAAAATAAAATAGGAACCTATAAAATAAAAAAAAAACACAATATAAAAGATTATATAAGATTTCTCTTAGCAACGTTCCAAATCAACAAACCAATTTGTCTTTCGCTCGATTGTGACGAACAATTGTGAACAAAGAGAGAAGAGTGACGTGCTGAATTACAGAGAAAAAAGAAGGAGCGAACAGAGTCGTAACTAGACACTATAACAGCTTCTTTTATCAAAAAGTTTTTGCTGAATATATATGAACAAAAACTGACACACACAAAAAAACTTTGGCGAGAGAGAAGATAAGAATAAATTTAACAATATAATAATTTTGCAAGTAAAATTTCTCAAAGACTTAAATTTTAATAGAAATCAGAGATTTTTAAGTTCAACTTTATAAATACATATGCCGGATAGAAATCCAAGAAGTGCGATAAACACAGTTAACTGTGCACAGCTGTAATTTTTAGGCCAACTGTTTCCTACATAAAAATCTACTACCGCTGATTAAACAGGAAACAAAAGAAAAAAACTGTACTATCCCAAAGCTTTAATTTTGTTAATGTTCTCAGCGTGGTCCTACGTATCGTGAACATTGAATTCTTCACGATACGTAGGAAGCAGGCATGCAGAAAGTAATTTGCCATAGGTGCCGCAACTCCTAGTTACGAAACTGACGGCAACGAGTGCCTCAGTGTTCGAGAAGACCTTGCGGGAAGTCCCCTGAAAAGTGACGATAGCTGAGGCCGATTACTCGGTGAAGAACCCGCTGCCACGCTTACCCACCACCAGACTATACGCTGTCCATTATTACGCGGCCACTGCGTAAGCATC
>QVOB01015932.1:0-16361 GCA_014839585.1 Pseudomyrmex concolor
GGTACTTTCTAAAAATCATATGGATTTGTTATTAATGGCGTCATCTATATGTCAGGCCCGGGACTTATTGAGTGATGTGTTATATTTTTCCGAAACTCATAAAGCATAACATGCTGTAAATGCAATTTTTCTTCGCTCATTTTCAAAATTTTTTTTCACAATGTAAATTCAATAAGAACACAAGTCTTTCGCTCAAATAATGAATATGTCACTTTTTCTCAGATGTGTAATACGTAACAATGGCACTATGATACAATTCTCCTAATGACATCTATTAGAATCAGGCACGAACTTTTGCATCCACTCAACATCATGTTTCCGTTTGTAATCAGTAACATATTACATCACACATCATTTTAATACATAAACACATCATTCCGCATGTATTTTGGACAAAGTCACGCATGGCACGAGAAAAAGACAATTTCGCGATGACATCGCAGAATGAGATTGACGTATGTGGTAGTACATAAAAATATTGAACTCACTGGCTCGTGTAACGATGTGCGTGTAGCGATAAGCAAATGGTAAAACGTGTTCTTCGTAGTTATACGAGATCTGTAAAAGCAGCGGGGTGCACATTCTTCGTCGCTGCTACAGTAGTTCGCTTGCAAGTCGAAATGCACTGTCGACTCGCTCGTCGGCTCGGCTGCGACGACAGCGAGTTTGAGAGTAAAAGTAGTCGGGCGAGAAAAGATGAGATATGTAAATGAGAAGAAGACTTTAGATAGCGCGCATAGCAATCGATAGATATATTTCGATTATAGTTATCAGGCAGGGCTCAGACATAATCTAATTAAAACGTTTGTCACGTTTTTGTGTCAGCTCGATTACGATAACGGAACTGGCGGTGGAGAATTTTTTTTTTATCGGTGATGTTTTCGACAATAAGATTAATACTTGCTAAAAAATCAATAAGTAATATGTATATAAAACAAATAATAAACAGTGTTAACAGCATAAAAATAATTCTTTTTTCCAATTAATATTCAATTAGAAGTAATAACTTTTTTTATCATTAAATTTAGCAGTTAGTTAATAAAATAAAATATAGTTAATAGAATAAAATATTATAAATATCATATTATGTTTGTTCGAATAAATGTGCAAATCACATTAAGTGGAATATTTATTCACACCTACACGTCTAATTAGATTTATTATTAAATTAACCATTAAGCGATGACAATATTATCAGCAAACACTAATTTTATCGATTAATATTGCTGTATTCATGCTAACAACACTGTGACCAATTATATTTATCTCGGAGCGTACATTTCGTTGAGTTTCATTGATGACACTGAAGATACACAAGTTTATGAAGATATTGAAAGGCGCGCATGTATAATAATTCATCTATTATTTGATTTGTTTTTTGTGAAACACATGCGTGCAAAAAATACGGCGTTATTGCAAGCAATGAGTTTAACATGTTAATGAGTATTGAATCAGAATACGGAATGGCGCTTAAACTTCTCTTTTTTTGTGCGGAAATCCGCTAACATATGAATAGCAATAAATAAAAAACATAAAATTAACATTAAAAAACATTAAAAAGCCTTGCGTCGAAAATTTCTAATATAGTTCTAATTGTTATCTATATTTATCTATAATTATCTAATATAAATAACAAAGATGGCATAATAATAATTTTACATCACAAGTGATATAAGCGATATAACCTATATTTAATTCTTTATCACGAGATTTTAATAATATCGATGATGCATTTTAATGTAATGTATTTACAACAAAGCGTGTAACATTATTTACAAAAATAATGAGCTCTATAGTCAAATAAACTTTTTAGTCGTTATAAAAAAAAATAAAAAAATAAAAAAATAAAACGAGCTGTCACTCCAATATTCAATTAATTTAAAGTAATGATTTTCGGATAGAACTGTTGATGTTTTACTGATCGTGCGCAAATCGGAAGTTTGCGGATGTTTCATCGCAATTGTGCCTTTTATATGTTATTATTTCTTAAGATATTAACAAACTTTGATAATAACTGTCGCAGATGAAATATTTCATTAAATAAACTCTCTTAATAATTGTCACTTAATGTCACGTCTTCTCATGCTAGTTCCATTAAGAAATTGACGAAGATATAAATTATGTTACTTTGTTTTCACATGTGTATGATTTCATTATAAATACTGAGAGAGGAAAGAAGAGAAGGAACTGGCGACATACAATACTGCCCTCCTTAGCTCAAAATATTCTATCTAGCATATCAGAAAAATCGAAAAAACTGAGATTTTATTCTTTTGTTTGTGCCATCAGTAGTTAGGACAAATAAATTAGACACTTTTTAGACGTCTATAAAGCTTTCAGGATTTTCTAGCTTCATTTAGAAGATAGAACATGTGTAGAACTTCCAATATTTCAATAATATCTTGAAAAATTCAAAGATGCGAGATAGGACATTTTAACTAAGGACGGCAGAATACAGGTTGTCAGATGTTGGTCTTTTGTTGAATTCAAACTAAATCGGCATCGTTGTTGCGCGTTTGATTCCACTATATGCTCATTGTTGCTTATGCGTTGATGTTCAGCACCGATTTCGAACTCGGTTCAAAAGGAGATTGCCTGTTCCTTGGGAACGTATCTCTGCGTGCGGATATATGGCGACTCACGCTGGCGCCATCGCAAGCCACAACCGTCGCACGTTCTATATATCGCTCTCTTGTTTCTAGTTTTCCTTCTCTCTCTCTTTTCTTATTCGATCAAGTTGCTACACCATTTTCAATGTACAAAAAAAAGTCCTACTTACAAAAAAAAAGTCTTATCCGGCATCTGGTGTCGATCGTTTACGTTCAATGTAAACAACAATAGCTTCTATTGTGACCGAAATATGATACAGTGAATTTAGATTCGGTTCTTTTAACATCGTTCTGAATAATTCAATGTGTTATTATCAGGCTGCAGAAAACATAATAAAGTAGTGACTGTTTTGATCCAGCAAAATTTTACATACCACATGTGAAACATGCGTGATACGCGCGTGAGTTTCGTATGACAATTAGTCTAGTGTTTGGTGTGTCTGGCAGCTCATGATATAATGGAAAAGTGTCACTAGATCCGAACTGTACCGGATTTGTCAAAAGAATTTTAACTCGTAAATGTTTAAACATTATCTAAATGTTTTAAAGTTCAGCAAGATTTTAGCAAGATAATAAGTATAATTCTCTTGTTTACTGTCCTCTATATTCGCGTCATGTATTTGTTCATTAACGCTCTTGCCTAATCCTTATAACAGTGTAGATATTCATTCTAATCATTGTCTTTAGCTAATTCCTCCTTCATTTCTGATTCCGATTAGTCGCGATCTCCTATTCCACATCGCTGGCACGTTTACGATAATTATTATCCACCAAAAAGATCGTATCAATTAACTCACAAACGATCGACGTGATGATTTACACCACAAGCGAAATAAATCCGAATTTATTTATTCATCGGTGACAACTATTTGGCAAGAGTTGAAGTTTTATTTTTATTTTTTTTAGCAAATAATTGAAATACGGCTCTGATAATTTCCAACTCAGAGATTATTATTTTATCGATTATGTTTTACATCGAGATGTCAATCGTATATGTGTGTATATAGATTTAATATAACAGTGAAAGAAATTTGAAGCACGCTTCAGATAGAGCAGTTTTTAATACAGATCCTATTATGTTTGGAAACTTATAATTTATTTATTTATTATATGTGGAAATTTTAGATCAACGACACAAGAAAGTACGAGAGTGAAAATTTTTTTTGATACATGAAATTAAATTTAGAAAAAATAAAACTGAGATTGTATATTTAAAACTGAAGTAAATTGATTGAAAATGTAATCGAGATAAGAGATAAAAAAAAAACATTTCAATTTAACTGATCAAAAACAGGACATAATAGTAACATTCATAGATTACATTCGAAGATGATTTTCATTGTATATCTTTGATTATATTTATATCTTTCTTTTTCTCTCTCTTTCTCTTTCTCTCTCTCTCTCTCTCTCTCTCTCTCTCTCTTATCGTTAGATATGAATAAAAAAAGAAACTAATTAATTTATCTGATCAACTGGTTAAAGTGAAATTTTGTTTATATGTGAAATCGATTTTAGATATTTGTCTCGTATGCATGTACTTAATTGTGATTTAATTTTATATCTCTATATAAATATAAATAATATTTCGAATGCGAGATATCATTCGTAGCTTATTTTGTTTTCAATTATAGTACTATTACTCTGTTTACTTATCGGTGTGAGATATCGTGGTGATCACATATACTTGACACACCATATACTCGACGTGGAACTTTCAAAATCGATCCTGATATATGTTAAAAGTTTAAGAAAATTTATATTTTTAATTTAAGTTTAATCGCCAAAAAAACTCTCTGCCCATATCTGTTAATCCTCCAAACAGACGAAGTTAAATCACCTTCGTGTCGATCTCGTGTCGTTGCTCGATTCAAATCCGCGAGCGCGCTTACGAACTTACGGATTAAAATTCACCTTTCATAAGTGCTGAAAGCTCGAACGTACTTTCCACCACGTGATCGCTCATCTTCCTCGCATGGATCACCGGTATTTCTTTTTCACCGGCGTTCTCTTTTTCTTTTCACACACTCTCACGCACTTAAATGACAAATACACTTTCTTCTTTCCCCAATGTGTGTATGTGTGTGTATTCAAAAATCTTGACACACATATATACACACATAAAAACACACACGTGTGTAATCAAACTGTTTGGTCCATCGTTTGGTAATCCCAAATTTTTGTTCACCAAAAACACGAGCGTGATATTCGAGAAATTATTTTTTCGCGAGTGTCTGTCTAGACGATGAACTTGTAACTGAAACGGACGCGAATCCTCTCTCGATCGCCAGTCGACAGTGAACTGACTCGCCTCGTGTACTCACTGCTCCGTTTCATGCTCTTACGTGCGAAGGAGGGCTGACTGGCTCCGCACTCCACCACTCAGATACCACCACTAGCTTCGCCACCGTCGCTGCCGCCAGTAACGTATCACCACCACCACCACCAACACCACCACCACCAACACCGCAATCGCACCACCACTACCAAGACACCGGCAACACTATTATAGTACTACTGAACTACTACTGCCAGCACCACCACTACCATCAGCATCAGTCGCGACGTCGCCGCGGACATGGTCTCTCTTTGTCTCCCTCTTGCATCTACCGCGAGCTTTGCCAAACGCAGCATGCGAAAACGCCGCGTGATGGTGGGGAATGCTCATCGCGTCAGAAAAGAGAGTCCGTGACAGAGAACAGCAGCGTTGATATTTAGCGTTGGCGTGGCGCCGTTGATAATAGTGGTATGCGTCGCCCTACAATGATACCAGGTAGCTCCGATGACAGTTACCAGTAAGTAATATCGATAGTATTTGCCCACTGATGAACACTGTTGTATTAAACAATGCGACGGAATAATGTAACAAACGATTAGTTAGCGATAAATCAACATTGATGGCTGATTGACGTTGAGTCCTAACGACATTAGGAATAGCACCGAATGGTCAAATAAATTTTTTTACGATTTCCATTGATTCTTAATTTCTCTTCAATGATTTTTTTATGCGACGCCGGTATCCGATGTTGGCGCCGCTGATCGTAGCGATGTCGTCTATTGGTATTGGTAACCACCGAGATGTTGGGCGACGTAGCGTTGGCGTCGGCGGTCGTCGCAGCTACGAGGAAAAAGGAGAGGAGAAGGAGTGCACGCATTGTTGGCGGCGAGAGTCAGCGGGGGCCGACAGAGCGGCGCCAGCAGGCCGAGAGTTTAGCTTACAGTTCCTCTGTACTACTCGCTCGACCTTCTTGTCTTTCCTTTACTGCCCTCGCTCGCTTTTTCTCTCTTCCCAGTTTCTTCGCTAACTCTACGCTCTTCTCTCTTCATTCTTCGGTTCTCTTTCGTTGTATAGCCGCTCTCTGCCCACCCACCACTAGTAGCGCTCTCGACGCGTTAGGCTGTGTGTCTTTATGTGTGTGCACGTCTGTGTCGAGGGCGGCCAGGAATCGCGAGTTTATGGCACTGACCACCGCAGGAGTCTTTTTCTCTCGATCTTGAGACGGAGGCCGTTTTACCGGCGTTGATCTCCAGGAAACTCGACCTCCGAATTTTTGTTCCTTTTTAGCCCTCTCTCGCTTTTGTCCGCCCTCGCCTTCTCTTGACGTTTCTCCTGCTTACCACAACGAGCGGACGACTCGGGTGCAACGTTCCTGTCCTCCTGAAGGAATGTTCTCGCGACGTTGAAACCATGGGAACCACCCGCAGGCGTATTGCGTACGACCGGGAATTAAGAGCAGTTCTTTTCTCTTCGGAGGCGGTAGCGGAGCAAATGTGCCCGCGGGGATCTGCCGAATCGTAAACATTTGCGAATTCGTGCGAACGACAATTTACGCGACGGAATGATTGCAGGCCCAAGCTGTTTAAGCACTGTGTCGTTTCCAATTAAAGATATGAATAAATGAACGATAACTATGAGGAAAAACGGCTCGTAACTAAAAATTATATTTACGGAGAAAAAATGATTATGCAGTCTTTAAAGTACTGTAGAGGATGTTGATGATTCTGCGCACATAGTCTCGAGAAACTCTCGACAAACATGATCTTTAGATCCTTGTTACTATGACATAAATACAGGATAACTTGAAGAACGAACTTTATACAATATATCAATGGCTTTCAGTTGTTAAGAAGGTACGAACAGAAACAGATATTTACCGAAGTTAGAGAAAGAACTAATATTGTACGAGCGTGTGTGTACATCTTTATTTTACAATATCACTTCTCTTTTGCAAACATATTTTTTTCTCAGTAGATTTTTTATTTCTTTTGTCAATGATCCTTTTGTGTCTACTTTCCGATTGTTAGAGAGACTGAGAAGTAAATCATATTCATGTGAGCATATGATTCTTTTCTTAAACCGCGTTAAACTGCACACTGTGTCAACATGTGTATATTTTCTCATCTTGTCGAAATATGGCTTTCACATTGCGTATAATTGGCATGTCAACCGAGCTGCCGATGCTCGTCTCATATACATAAGTACATCTTACGAAACTGTCATATGCGGGTCAGACAGGCTAGTCTTGCAAATGTACAATGAGCACAATGGAAGAATAATATAATGCAAGTTTTTAGTTTGATTGACTTTATGATTAAGTCATAAAAAAATATTTTTTTCTTTAACTTTTATCTTCGACATGATGCAATTACGTGACCGTGTGGTCACCATCTGTGGACGCAGCTGGATATTTTCCGGAGTCGACAAATCCGTATGTCCAATCCGCTCGGATTAGCGCGACTCAGTTTTTTTTTTTAATGTTATACTAGCGAGATTACCGTCAAGTAGATAAGCAAGATCCGTTTTATTTTCCTCATCTTGATCGCTTATCTGTGCGACACCGTTACAAGTAATTACAATATTCTGAAATATTTTTCGCGTGCGTTCAGTGTAAACTTTGATAGCCGCAAAATCAGAGAAATTCGAAAATAACGTAATCATATCGGACGAGAAATAAAAATATGAAAATTTTGCAAAAAGCAAAATTATTTTTTTCTGCGTTTATTTAGATTTGTTTATTCAGCTCTCGAAACTACGATATGTGTGTGTATGTGTGTGTGTGCGTGCGTGTGCATGTGCATGCGTGTGCATGTGCGTGTGTGCAGCGTGCGTGCGCGCGTGTGTATGTGTGTGTGTGTGTGTGTGTGTGTGTGAAAGAAAGAGAAGTTGTATGAAAAGTCTTTGCATCGTGTCGCATTTTCGAAGTTAAACGACTCTCGCGCTTTATTCCTGCCAGTAGCCAGACTTGTCAAACCAGAAATCGGATTCGCATCAAGAAGCACAACAGATCAAGGTCGTCAGCGACTTTTATTTAATCTTGTAATTTTTTCACATTGCTTGTAACAAAGTTTTTTTTTATTTATGTAATTGAACGCGTTTCATAAACACATACTTAAATATTATGAGTCGTTATCTATCAAGGTCTACGATTAATAAGATAAACGGGTTTTTGACTTTATTGCCTTTTCTTCTACAATAAAGAATATAAGGTTTTGATACTTACAATTGATAACAGATATATAGTGTCAATATATAATGTAAAATATATAGTGTCTAAATACATGGCAAATACGAACGCAAATGTATAGTGTGCGCATGATTCATATATTTATCAATAAAAAATAATGCCAGTGCTCGCGTTCTAAACAATTTTTATATTTCTCTTATCACCTGATTAACAATCTTCGATATAACATTCCTCTTCTCTGATATGTTTCGCTCGGTAATACGCTATATTTAAGACGCAGAAATGTGATTAAAAAAAAGTAAATCGCTTTATATATTAAACTACATACCGAGCTATTCCTTAAGATTAAATATGCAATTAAATATACAATAAGAAAAATGCGAAAACAGAAGAAACACAAAAGAAAACAAACGATTATATCTTAGATTTACGGAATAGAATATTTGCAGTCTCTTCTTTAAACAGTGACTCTTGTTGACGAATTTCAGACTAGAATAAATAAATAAAAATTTGCAATTAAATACAATAAGAAAAATACGAAAACAGAAAAAAAAACGATCGTATTTTAGATTTACGAGATAGAATATTTGCAGCCATCTCTTTTTCAAAACAAGTAACTCTTGTTGACTCATTTTTCTGCGAAGCAAATCATATACACCGATTGATATGTTTAACATTATTTTTTTCCTTATATAGAACGAATATTTTCGGCAGTCAAAATCGTTCGCTTGTCTCATTCTCGGTTTTCGGAGTTAAAATTTTTAGTCTTGATCTCAATACTTGCTGCGCACACCATCAGCCACCCGACATCTTGTCGGCATAGAAATCAAGGCAGAAATGCTTAGTACCTGCGTTCTTGACTCGATTCTATGTAGTTTTTAGAAACAATAATCTCGAGTGTGATACCGTGTTTTTTTTTACCGCATCCCTCGGAATTAGTTAAACTTCGAAAATGCGTTTTACTTTCGAACGATGATATTAACTCTTTATTGCATGAATTTTTGTTTTTAATTTTGTTTTGTTTTGTTTTTTTATTATTTTTTATTATTTTTTTATTATTATTTTTTTATTTTTTTAGTATTTTAAGTATTTTTTATTAAGTTCCCAATCGGGAACGGAATGCAACAAAAGATTAACATTTTGCGTTTATATTAGAAGCCAAACTTACACGCATAACTATAGAGAGTCGAAAAAAATCACAGACACATCTTTTGATGAGCACTACACAACGCTATAACGACCAACGATGACGGTCCTCCTTGTTTATTTAAAAAATTAATTAACCCTTTATTGCATGAATTTTTTTCTTTTTTTTTCTTTTTATTATTATTATTTTTTAAATTATTTTTAATATTTTAAGTACTTCTTATTAAGTTCCCAATCGGGAACGGAATGCAATAGAGGATTAATCGTAAAACACGTGCACGAAGTTGTGCGTGACCTCGACTTTATGTATTTTTGTAAGCTTTAATTGCGATTAAATCGAAATAATTAAATTTTTAGGGTCAAAGCACAAATTGTTGCATAATGCATAACGCATAAAACATGAGAAACATTGAACTAATCAGAGTCTTTCAGAAGTGGGAAATGAAAACTTTGATTCTGTTGTGCGAAAGTCTGCGCTCTTATTCTATAATTATTTTGCTCACAGCTTTCTCTATAAAAAATGCAATCTAGTTCGATGATATACTTTAGGACACTTTGATTATTGCAACTGCGATCAAGATGTTTTTACAAGATATGTTAATCGAGATAACATTCTTTCCGTTACCTGTTGGTTAAATTTTTTATCGTATTATCGCATTATCGACATATGTACCTTCAAGTCATCGATGATTAAATTGTATATCTTAAGTAAGCTATCTTTCTAAGGTAACACGCGAATGGTTTGAGATAAGCAAAAACTACGCGTAAATATATTTCCATCAGAGTTCTATATACATTAATTTTTATCAAAATTTACATTGATGTTAACATTATTCCCAGAATAAAATTCAATAAGTTTTAGTCGACCTGTTGTGTCGACTTTCTTCTTTTGAGGTAATGTTATAAATGTCTCTTCGATATAAGTCTAAATACAAATGTAGGCTATCACATTAATTACGTTTAAATATCTTATGACGATTCTCTATCCTCTCGATATGATGTGTCGATATCATATCGAGAAATCGGTCCTCTTAATCGAACCATATCTTGCAAATTCATCTGTAATCTCGCATTCAAGGCTGCGTTCCGATATTTAGTGCCGCCAGTACTGGAAATTTATAACACATGTGACGTGAAGATATAGATTTTTATTACTGACAGTGAATATCGGAACGCAGCCCGAGTACGAGTATACCGCATAATATAATAAACAAATAAGCTCTTGTCAGGCGATTTCTCTCTTTCGCGGTGCATTTGCACAGTCTGTTGTAAAATTCGCTCCTTTGACCACGACGATTATTGGTCGCGCGCACGTGAGAAAGAAGAAGTGCATTAATGACTGTTATTTCGGCTGCCAGCAATTTTGCGTGCAATTGCACGAGTCAACCCGCGAAAGAGACACGCCCGTGTGCGGTGCTCGGTCGCCTTTTAATTTCACGTTGAATTCAAAGAGCATAACCTATGTGCCAGTGTTATCACGTCAACACGCAGTCGGTCTCCTATTTCGCTTTGTCAGTCTCTCTGCAGAACGCGATATGTAATACCTACAAAAAATTTGTAAATCCAAATTAATCTTCTATTGCATGAATTTTGGTTTTTAATTTTTTTTTGTTTTTAGTGTTTTTTTATTATTTTTTTATTTTTTTAGTATTTTAAGTACTTTTTATTAAGTTTTCAATCGGGAACAGAATGCGATAAAAGGTTAACATTTTGCGTTTATATTAAAGCTACACGCATAACCGTGGAGAGTCGGAAAAAATCAGACACATCTTTTGGTAAGCACTACAACGCTACCAACGCTATAACGGCTCTTTTTTTTTATTTAAAAAATTAATTAATCCTCTATTGCATGAATTAAAAAAAAATTTTTTTTTAGTGTTTTGTTTATTATTATCTTTTTTTTTAAATTATTTTTATTACTTTAAGTACTTCTTATTTTGTTCCCAATCGTGAACGGGATGTAATAGAAGGTTAATATGTCCCATGAGTAAGAAATATAAATTATACAAAATTATTTTTTAATAAAAAAAATAATTTTGTATAATTATAAAATATGTTTTTATGCATACGTTTAGGATTTAATGAAAAAGCGTAATATTACAATCTTGCGTCTTTATTATTATTTGTTATGTTTATTTATTTTTTGTTTTATATCTGACACTTTTTATAAGAATATTCATTTGATTAAGTCCGAATAAATCATCATCAAATCAGATAGAAAGCATAATTGACACAAAATTTGTCGTGTTTGAAGATTGTGACTTGCGCTACTGTGGAAAATAATACAGCAACAGATTTTTCGCTTCCTTCAATCTCGGCACCACGTCCAGCATTCTTATAATAATAGCAACGAAGAAGGCTCCGTTCTCTCTTCGAGGACGGAAGTCGGTCGACAGCTGACGACTATGGGGGAGAACGCGGGGATAAGAAAGAAAGACAGACATAGTTGACAAGACGAAGATAGTGATCGTGTTAAAGGCGAGCGGTGCACTAACTCGGAGAGTGCCATGTGATTTACGTTTTTAATAGTCAACACGTACGCGTGCGCGCGCTCGCGCATGCTGCGAAAAGGTTCCCTTTATTCTTCCCTACACGTCATTTTGGCGTGCGGAATATGATATGGTATTAATCCCACGGATGTCTCCGGAGAGCCGTGACATTTTCATCATATCATATTCTCTTTTAGAGCCCATGTTCTATTAAAAACAGTTTTAATAAATAGATTTTAATAAATAAATACTTCATCCGATGTGCGTAGGTGCGTATCAGTGAAAATTTTGATAAAATATTTGATGAAACATATCGATAAAAGTAACGTAATATATTCAAAATGAAGAGATGAATATTTATATACAACATACAAATTCGAATTTATATATATATCCACGCAGAGTAAATCTTTATCGCGTATAAAATATTTCCATATTAATGATCAATAATATTCAAATGAAGAGGGCATACACGCGGAAAAAATATCGCATCAAAATTTTTTTGCTAGATATACGCGTTTTTTTTTTTTACCGGGAAATCATATCTCGTTATAAGTAGTTTTTGCGACGATGACTCCCGCAAATCGCGCAAAATCGATTCTCGCGCGTATCAACCGCGAGTCTCGTTCTTATCACATGATTTTCTTTTATATGTTACACTCGCTTCTCGCGCGATAAAGCCTACATCACGCTCGCCATGAAATGCGTGACGCGGTCCGACACGCGCGCGCGTTACGCGATAACCGATATAATAACTGACGTATATCAGATCGAGAAATGTTCGCCAAGTACATGCGTACTTGGACACGAGTGCACGCACGCGAGCTGGATAACTATCTTCTCGTTATTATTGTCCACACGATATCGTTTAATCCATCCTTAGACCAAGAATGATTTGCTTCGGTTTTTACGAGGAATGTTATCGTCGCGATTGTTTGCCCCAGTATACTAAGTTATTATTGAGCCGCTCTAATTGTAAGTGGAGAAAAAGTTTTAATCCTTCACGCAACAAAATTGTTAAACCCTAATATATTTTATACGTTCCTTTTAAAAACACATAATATAAAAATTAAGGTAAATTCTTTCTTTTTTAAATTTATATATTAACGCTGATTTTATTTCAACTGCTTGTTTAGGGTTAAAAATTATCGACTTCGCGATTGCTTTCTTGCTTTTTTCTCAAAGAAAAAAATGATGTCCAAAAACACAAGACTTTGCTTTAAGGTATTTTCTTCTTCTCAGATGACGAAGAGTGGTGCGAGGAAATGAAAGAAATCACTGTTAACGAACACACAAGGCTTGCATTAAGCTTACTCGGCGTCGTTTTTAAAGTTGTGTACTTGTACTCAATACTTTTTGGCTTGACTCCGTTTTATTATTTTCCGTTCGAATGCTCGTTTTTTCGATTCTGTCAAATATATAGTTTCTTAAGAAAATATCAAAAAAAATTTTGAATTTAAAGATAAATTATGTGAAATCCGTAGTGCAATCTGTTTTGAAGCATCGAAAGGCAAGATATAAAAGGATTTTAGGAACTTTTTAAAATTGATTATGATAATATTGGTTTTTTAATCCTTATGTTATGAAATGGTTTCTGAACTTCGGATATGTATATGGTATTTTACACATATGTGATATTTTACTTATTATATATAGAAAAAAATTATTATACTTTTTTTAAATATAACATATATTTTATTTAACAATACATAAAGTTAAATGTCTAATTAATTATAAAGTTCAATACTATTTTCAAAGTTAATTTTAAATAGTTTAAATAGTTTTTTTAATGTTTTGTCTTGATTTGTTATAAAGAAAAATCATTTCAATTTTTTCTCGCAATTGTTAAATATTCCAAATGTATATATCAAAAGTTTAGTTTTAAATTAGAAATCTAAAGAGAAAGTATTTTTCTTTAAAATATCAAAACACATTTTGTAATTTTAGTCTAAAAATAGTTTTCATTTAGAGACGCGAACTATTTCACAATTCTGACTAATTGGGAAAGTTTCCAACGATAGCCAGAACACGCAGATATGTACATGATAATTGTTCTCTGACGAACGTTCGGAGAGAACACCTAGCACAATTAAAGCATGTCACGTGTTGAAAAGCCCTAAATAGCAAGTCTTGACTTATCGATTTTCCAGATTTGCTAGACCAAGTATAAGTGATGTATATACGCTAATATTTAATTTGTTATCTCGTACGCGTTCGTGCTTATCTCGTCAAGTTCATTGATTCACGGGACTTTCCGGAATTGTCGAGAAACGTAGAATCCCGATAGTATTCTAAAAACTACGCAATGTGTATGAATTAAAATTATTTATATTAATATTTATTATAATCACACATAATATTTAATTATAATATTTAATATATAATTTTATTAAATCTTGATATTTGTGTTCCAATAAAATCTTCTCAAAAACTACTCTTATTACATTCTATTATACTACATAAAAAAATAATTAAGACATTTTAATATACATTAGTTTTTTATTATGACTCAATATGTTACGTTATTCTTGACAATTAGGAATTTTCTGATCACAGATTATAGCATTGATTTTAATTGACCGCGGTAGTTTTTTGATGATATGAATTATACATTATCTATTTACAAGATAATCGACTGATCGATTCGGCGTGACAAAGGATCGTTAGTGCGTCATCACGCGGAAACTCAGTCTTGACTCAGCCCCATATAGAGTCACGTCGCGTTATCTTATGGCATAGCCAGCAGCCGCAGCGGGGTGTCGTTCTATATTTACGCGTAACGTAACGAGTAAGAGAGAAAGAGCGAAAAAAAAGAGAGAAAAGGAAATGCGTGCGATGTCATGCGTTCATCCCGCGAAAGTAATCGCGACGCGAGCGCGTGCACGACACGCGCTTCCTGCACTTGCCTATTTGCTTAATATCTCGCTGCTGTCTTTCGGAATAGCTCTTCCGGATCGAGCTTGCATAATAGATTCCACAATAATTGAGAGGTAATGGTTTCCTGGAAATAAAATTTCAGGTCATGTATTGTCACACACACACACACACACACACGAGGATTAAACTAATCAATATTAAAATCTTTTATGTAGCTAAAAAAATTCTAACGTTAGTAAAATACATTTTAGAGCTCAAAAAGAAAAATCATTTATTGATAAATTTATCAATTTTATATTTTTTAATTGCAAAATAGATAATTATGAAAAAAATGTAATTTTAATTTTATTTATAAAGTTTTAAGATTAACACATTATTTTACTTGATAAAAATACGTCAAGATTTCCCAGACGCAATCAATAGCATTCATGGTGGAATAGCAAAATTGCATACTGGCTGCCAATAAAATTAGGCCGGCTTAATAAGATCCAATTTTGTAGACGCGATTAGACATAGGAGCGACTGGCCTTTTCTCAGTGGACTGCGAATGACAGTTGGTGCAATAATGCGTGAGCTTGGCCCGGGAATCCCCACGACGCGTAGAGCTTACACGCGGGGCACGTCACACGCGCGCGCGGTATCTGCGAAACATATGCGCCGATAGGGGTGCGTCGAAACCATCGGGAAAGCAAAGCACGCACGTAAACTCGCTGCGTGTCTGCCAGATGTTCCCCAGAAAGATCCTAAGAAAATTCCCGAGGGTTTTTGAGGGTTGCCCCCGCCTCATCGTATACTCATTTGTGCTCATAGATACATATGACACTTGTAAATTAACATTTCTGTCGGTCAGTTTCTTTCAAATTACGTCAACAAAAAACTTTTCGTCAATTTAACGTCAACAAAAAAACTCTAAAGATATTGTGACAATTTTCTCGACTATTTTTAGCAGTAATTTAAAGAGTAATACTCTTTACTGTAAGAAAAGAAAAAATTATTCTATTAAAACTTAGAAAAAATTTGAAATAAAATTTTAGATGAAATGTACAGTGTTGCAACGTCCAATTTTTATACTTTAAAATCTACTATATATTTACACATTCTGAAAAGTCATTATTATTCTTCTGACTGTAAATATAGTACATTTTATGCGATATATTCAAATTTCAAGAAAGTTTGAAAAGTTATGTTTAAAAACAAATAAATTATTTTATATGAAAATTTTTTTTTCAAAAAATAGCCGATTTTTTGGCCGTCATCCAACATAGTAAATACTTTAAACAGATTTGAACTTGATGTCACAATAAGTTTCATCGCGTTGATATTTTCCGGCTGTCTAAGTCGAGTAGACGTTGAAGCACTCGAATTCTATTATCCCGTCGTCCAGCGCCATTCGAGTCGCGATCCTACCGTCCTTTTGCCATCAACGACGGTAGGACCCTCCTGCGAGTGGCACGTGAAGGATACGACATGCTAATCCACTGGGACCTCGAGGATAACCAGATGGCAACTCCTCGACGTCAATCGACTAATCCTGCACCACTTCCCTGACGAAAATAAGAAGTTTTATAAGCGTTTGTATGAGCGTTTTGCAGAAGTTTGTTAAAAGTTTTGAAACGATCAGTAAAGGTTGATAGAATGGAAATTGCAACGCTACAGTGTGTAAAAAGCGTTAGCATTTGCTAACCGTTTGAAAAGTCTGCCAGAACTTTTACAAAACATTATATATAGTGTTTGATAAGCGTTTCCAAAAGCGTTTAAAATCTTAAACGTTGTATAAG
>QVOB01015933.1:0-25823 GCA_014839585.1 Pseudomyrmex concolor
ATATATATGTATATACATATACAATGTCTATATGTTCGAAAAAAGTTTTTAACTATGTAACTTAAGAACAAATTACATAGTATAGTTTGTTTGCGCTCGTAATGTTGCGCAGTATCTTTATTTGAAACGGTCTTGTCAAAATTATATCTCATAAAGATACGAATGTATGTAGTTTAGATATAGAGCATGTATTCTCATCTTGAGCTCTTCATCTTGAGCTACTTGTAAACATCGATCGGAAAAAGTGTGAACTTATCTGCCGAAGCAGACTTGATGATACGCGAAAAGAAAAATCGAGAATTGATAAAGAATATTAAATTGCTCTTCAAGATTTAAAATACTTTGCTCGACCCTGTTCCGAATCTTGGGAAGGAGAAAGAAAGAGGCGGCGAAAAGTCGCGGACTTTCCGTTCGATGCAGGCTGATGTGAGAGGAAGATAGGCCACGGATAAGTGGTGTGGGTATTAAAACGATTACGTGAAAGGTCATAATTAAATTCAGATTTTGCTGCGGAGGAAGGGAACGAAAAGGTAGGTGAAACGGCAGAAGTGAGGGGACGAAAATTCTCAGGGAAAAAGAAGTAGTAGACGGATTCTTGGTGAAAACGTAAGAAAAGGTGCTACCTCGTCGTTCTCGTAATTGAATTAAAATTTGAATCGTTCTGAGACAAGTGCCTTGAGTGCACGAGGACTACGAGTCTCCCGGTTTGTCGTCCTCGACTGTGTCGAAAGCGACTATATCTCGCCGCCAGCAATCTCGCGTCGATTCCTTTTCCCAGCGAATTGTAAAAAATGCAAAGTGAATTTTTTACGCGCGGACGTGAAGTGTCCTCTTCAGGCCGGAAGATTCCTCACACTGTGTACATTTGCTCACAACAAAGGGAAGAGAAGTTTCGTTGTCGAAGGAGTAAAATTTATTTAACTCTGTTCTGGTCGTTCTTCTTTTCTCGATCTGTATTAAATCTAAATAAATCCATAGTAAAATAGCCATCCTCGTTATTTGCATTAAGATTTTTTCTCGATTTGCTATTGTTGCTTATGTTGTTTAAAATTCACATTCATATTATTTCATATAAATTACAATGTCGCATTCAATAAAATACAAAACAAAATATTAAATCGCGCAATAGTTATTTATTTGTAATGTTTGCCGTAGAATTTAATGGGATTTTTTCTTTCAGCTTTATTTTTAGCTTTGGAAATTACAAACTCCGCGCTCTTCACCAAATGTTTTTAACAAAAATACACACATGATAATTTTTATACACAGAAAACGTAATACCTGGTTTTTTTTTTTAATAGTAATGAAAATAAATAATCACTGGAGCTTATACGTTTCATTACAAGCGTTTACGATATAGAAAAGCAAGTTTATTATAGTTAGATTCGTTTTTATAGTTCTTGACATAGTTAAGTTAAGAAGTTCATTTTACAGATTGGCACAACTGCATGTTATAGAATATCACGTACGAGAGCGCATTGGCCTCGAATGCATAACGCGGACCGAGAGTCGAAGTCTTCGCTGGCGGTACTCGTCGGCGTTTAAAGTGCGATGCCCGCTGAAGAACGGAAACGTCAGCCTTTTAAGTCGAACTTGGGATCGTGTTAAGAGTCTCTCTTCTTTTCTGTCGCTTGCTCCGTTTCCCGTCAACTTCATTTCCCTTTCTTTTCCCTCGTCACTCTCGTCCCTTCGAGATGAACGACTAGAACACCACTCACTTCAACACGTTTCGATTGGCCGCCAAAGCGACTGCCTGGCTTCGAAGCTTCTCTTGTCATTAATTCGCGGATTGTGCGCGCCGATTGATAAGCAAATCATTGCGCTACATAAATAGAAAATTTTAGTATTTTCTTGGTAAAATATTAAATGAGATTTTTGGATTATAAATTTTAATATGTTACTTTAATAATGTTATTTGAAGAGAATCTTTCGGTTTACTTTTTTATTTTATAATATTTTTTTAGTGAACTTGATAAATATAAATTTAAATAAGTTAAATTAATGTTATATTTGTTTTCTCTTCTTTATAAGTAAAATTTTTTTATTTTATTATAATCATAATATCACATAATTTCTCAATTCTCTTTTTGACGTGTACTACTAAGATTGTACTACTAAGTATTGACATAGCAATTTCAAGATTAGTGTTTTTTGACGGCGTTGAAATCCGATAGATCTGACTTTTAAATAAAAGTGTTTTTTTCGAAATCTACATTGGGTGCGTGATTCTTGCGAGATTTAACAGGACTACATTTACAATTTCAACTTCTGTTATGCGTCGAAAAAAAGAAGCGCGAGCGAAGTTTAAGCAAACGAGAGAATGGAATAAAGCAAAAAGAACCGCGAACAGAAAAGGCAGAACTACCAAGAGAAGATGTGAGCTATGAATCAACAAACAATTCACGACGAGACTCATTCCGCCGTTTTCTTTTATTTCTGAGACTTGTGGATTGATGATATCGCTCGTAGATGGAAATGCGTGTAATTTTTACAACACTAGTTTTTTTAGTGGCTCCGCTTCGTTCTCTACTGTAACAAACACATGCACACACGCGCATACACACACACATACGCACGAAGTACAGACACTTTATTTCGCCAAGGTCTGCTTACAGCGCGTTTCTGTAACTTTCGCGGAATACGTCGAAATCCTCGAGGCGATTTCGGGCGAAATAACCCAATGGTAGAACTTTCCGAGGAGTGCTACCTTGCCGAGAGAAATTACGTCATTACTTGGTGATAATAAATTTGTGACCTAAGTGCGGCAACTTCGACTACAATTTGGGAAACTAAAGACGGTTTGTTGGCATTGCAAACACGTACATTGAAATCTACAAAATCACACTTGGAAGAATACAAACGTTTTATAAATAGTTTTGTGACTGTGTGTACAACATTATTTTATGTATCAGATGTATGTATCAGGCGCTATGTTTCCCAAGTTTTAATTTCGCAATTTTATTTTTGTAACACCTAAATCTTTCTGAAAATCGCAAAGTATTTGATTCAGTAGATTCTATCAATCGGCAGTGGACAAGTGTCACTCTTACCCGTATTCGATCTTCCTCGCGTTCTCTTACCTCCCTCGCGATTGTCGGTCAATGCGACAAATCCGTCGACAATAAAACACCGACATAACTGCGCTTTCGTTTCTCTATTTTGACATTTTCCTTCTCATTCTTTGCTCCCCTCTTCTTCTTTTTTATTTTGCGTCGAGTTGTCTCGTTCAGTCCATCTCGTTTCTCTCTCTCTCTCTCTCTCTCTCTCTCTCTCTCTCTCTTCTCTTCTCTTCTTTTTTGGGCGAAAGCACCACTGCTGGTGCTATGCATGTATACGAGCAGCCTCTATGGATCGCGTTCATACTACTGCAACACGGAATAATAAATTATAGTCGGACTGTAGTGAGCGTGCACTCGAATTTTGGGTCGTGGAAAAACAAACGCGGCCGATGCTTCGCTTGCCTCCAACAAAATATTGAAAAGCGGTTCAAGATGTCAATACTGTGGAAATAGAAGTATTTATTTTTTTTCTGTAATTTTGAAGTAAAGAAGAAATAACAAATCACAATTGTTTATCGATTGATCGAGATATATAACTTCATTTAAAAGTTTGATGTTATATTTATAATATATAAATTGTATTATATATTAAACTACAATCGATTACGAATCTTGTTATATATGTTTTTATTTATTGTTAATTTTACTTAATTTCGAGTTTGTGTGTTAAAAAGAATATAATCTAAGTACAACTTAGAAAGAAAAAAAAAGTAATATAACAAGCAAAATTGCGCTGCAGTAAGAAAATATATGCCGTTAATTAGCCACATTTTTTTTATCGAAGTCGGAGTCTTGCAAACGCTGCATTTAATATTAATCCTTGAATGAAGAGTGAGGAATATCGTAAAGAATGCGCGATGGTATGAAAGTTGTTGAATTGAGATGTGATGATCCTTTAAGAGGAAGAGCGCACAACGCTTAGGCGCCAATGTTGGCGCCCTCAGAACGCTTGCCAATTCCAATCCGACAGGCGCAGCGTGCGTCTAATTGGTCAGATTTGTAATCGACTATAGAGAGCGTCAGGTCGATTCGGGTTTGGCACGGCGGGCGTTTGCTATTTGAGGATTAACATGTGTGCGAAAAGGGAGAAAGAGAGAGAGAAAGAGAGAGAGAGAGAGAGAGAGAGATGAAAATGATCGCACACGCGACACAGATGTGTTTGAAACATCGTGCCGTTCTAGCCATGCCCTAAATTTATATCCACATCCTGTTCACCCTTTTCCTCGCTGCTCCCTTCTCTCTTTACTCTCTTTCCTCTTCATCGTTTCACCGACTCTCGTTCGCTTCGTGAACACTATCAGGCGTTTCGTAATCCGCGCTAATTTAATTGCTCGTCGTCATCGATGGCCATTAACTAGGATAGAATTGTCGGCAATATCACTGCCGGATACAAGGACTGCCGGCTGCTGCGTACACGTTGTGCGGAAGAAGTAACATTATGAAGTTCTAAACTTCAAGTCGCGTCCAAGTATCGTGATTTGCAATGAAATCGATTAATTTTTCATTTCTCTTAACAGCATTCTCTATGTCGTAAGCACTCTTGCACTTCTTTGTGTTTTTTGTCTCGCAATGTGAAACGTGCACTTCTTTTACTTTGAGTGCAAAAGCGTACTCAAAAAAACAAAAAAAAAAAAAAATTTCTAGACCGGATAATATTTATTTGCGAAAAATAATGTTCAATATATTTTTTATATTTATTTATGTTTTTATAAATATTTATAAAAATAGAGCACTTTTTAAAAATTTTGAAAAAATAGCTTTAAAAAAAATGTTTGGTAACTTTTTTTGTTGAAATATCATCTCGAGATATATCAAATAGTTTAGCATCGAAATATCGTGTGTGAAAAGAACGATTTCGATATGGGCATTGTTTCCGGCATCATCGACGCCTGATTATTACCTGCTCGAATAATTTGACATCAGCCGAATGTTACGCGTGCAGACAGTCGGCGTTCGATAAATTTATGGTCCTATATGATGTAGCTTGGCCGTCTACGTTGAAGACTCTTGACACTAAATGTAATTGGCCAACTGGCCGAATGAACGTCGAACACGTCGTTAATGTAACGATTGCTAAACGTCGTCATGATTGGCCGAATCGGAGATCAGTGGAAACGTCACGATGATATCTTGTCACATTTATGTCTCACAATATATTCACATTAATCTCTTATTGCATCTCTGTCTTATTTTTATTAATATTTTTCTTTCTTTTACACATGCTGTAAAAATTATAAAAATTAAATGTTGTTTTTTCATATACTTTTATTCTAGTAAAATTATAAAACTGCAGATTTTTTCAATCAAAAATAAATAATAATTGAAATATATCTTTTTGTTGTATAAAGATTTTATATTTGTTAACATACAGAATAAACATTTATATATTAAATAACATATATCATTTGTCTTAAAAAAACGTAATCTTTACTCGGTGAAATCCGAATTTTACAGTTGCAGATAAAATTCAGTGTAACTCGACACGCAATCGCGCAATATAAAAAGTAGGACACCTTGTTTAAATCGAGCTTTGAAATATTTAACTAAATAATACGAACGGGAGAGACTAGGTTTTCAAGAGGTCGAGGATCATTTCTTTGTTTCGTGGCAAGTCGAGGTGGCAATGGGGATTGAGAAAAGCACGCAATGAGCTTGAATTGCAAAAGAATCGCGCTGTCAGACCGCGAATAAAAAAATAATATTGGCGAGCTCGCGCGAGAGCGACTCTCTCGCGATTCCACCGAAGACGAAACGTGAGCGCGCGCGCTTCATCATAATTAATCAAAGCGTAGATCTGAAGGATCCAATTAGCGGCAAGCACGCTCTATTCAGTGGTTGCCTCGGGAGAACTGCTGAAGCCAACGGGAATAGGGAATAATAGGGAATAGGACGCATTAAAGTTCAACCAAAAAGCACTAGAAGCGCGAATACCGACCGCTGACCTTAAAGCGATATTCATAGTCGTCGATTTGTGCATCTTTTTTGCTTCGAGTTCGCTTATCAATAATGATAATGCTTTCTAATTCTTTTCAATCACATTAGTAATAATAGCTGAAGAATATTTATTGCGCGATTCAAGTTTCACGACATCAAAAAAGTAGAAATGATAATGAAACTACTTGCGTTACGATACAATGTTAAATTTTTGCTTCTCGTTTCTCTCTGGCACAATATAAAAAAGTATGATATACGGGAAGCATTTAGGATTAAATACAACAACAACAAAAATTAAATATCTTGGTCATATTGACAATGATAATCCTTCTCTTGGATCGGATTATCTTATTGGAATAAGAACTTAAGACAGTCATTATGCAAGTAAATCCTTCCACTGAAAGACCAACGTGTCTAGTCTCGGCAATAATGCATAAGAATATTCCAGTTATTAAAGCATGAAGCTGACGTAGTCATTAAGGAGCAACGAGAAACAATTCTCTCGCGGTTAACAATCTCATAGAGAACTAACTAAAGATAGATAGATAGATAGAGAGAGAGAAAAAGAGGGAAAATGGAAGATATATTTGATACCACGTGCAATTATGACGATATAATCATTTCAGCGTTGAAAGTAATCAGCGCGAAAGGATAATATTGTAATTTACGGCACTAATATTAAACGGCAAATCGCGCTTTTTCAATACGCAAATGTGAAATTACTGCTATGATTACTTGCGTATAGTTGCTGCGTGTAAAAGTCACGTAAATGCCACAAAGAAAATTAATTGCGTATGTATGTCTCTAGATCCTGGCATGTTGTGCCACACTGTTAACTTGCCGCTCATTATGCGGCTTCTTAATTAGGCCGGTCTCCTACTTATTTCCAGTGTTTGAATTAAATGTGATTGTTTTTATCTGATAGCAGCGTATAATAATAACGTGAAATTATATGTGAAAAAAATTATAAACTTATAATGCATACATATATGTCGCAAGGCTAAAACAAATATCTGAAAAAATATTTATTCGAGATTTAAGAGAATTGTATCGATTAAAACAACGATAAAATTTTACACCGCGTTTATTACGCCAAAAGTAAAACTGTCACTGACATTTATCTGTTACCGTTCATAACATTTTAATATTAAAATGTTATGAACAAAACTTGTAAACAGTCTAAAAAAGATTGCATAAAGATAAGCATAAAGGAAACCAACAGGACAAACATTGCACGGTTAATGTACAACATTAACGGGTCAAAGTAGTAAATCCGTACATTTGGCAATATCTTCTTGCTGTTGGCAGACCCGCCGGATGTTTACGGTTTTAATTTCATCCCGGTTACGTAAGATTGCCGCGAATACATAAATAAATCGACGAGGGTATCAACGAGCTAAATCGATCGGGTTTCCGGATTTTTTTCCAGATGTGTATGCGCACAATTAGAGAAATATTTTACTTTCTTGCATGGTGAGAGAGGAAAAGGAAAGAAATTCAACATTTAGGGACATAATGAAAGAAAAATCAATATATGATTATTCTATATCAGTATGATTCGTTTATTGTGTAGTTCGTTTTGAGCCGAATGTGATTCATACAGTAGAAAAAAAAAAGGAAAAGTGCGGTCACTGCGTTTTTTTGCGTCAAGTGTAATTTTATTTCTTCGACATTCTTCTTTCCGATTGCTCCCAAGACAGCTGTAGCAATCCTTCAGAATTCTGCGCTTTTTAAATGAGTTAAATGTCGTGCCGGAGAGGCGTGCCTCGCTTTTCGGATCTTCGGAAGAGAGCATAAGGAGAAAGAAGTAAATGGAAGATGAGCGGAAGATCGTGCGAGGGAATGGAATTGAAATATCAGGACGCATGATTCGCTTGAAATTTTCGCCGATTTTCTGAATTGCGAGAAAGAGGCGAAGTTGATAAAGAAAAGAAAATGTGCCGTCGAGAAAGAAGTCGTTTCGTCTAAACGACACGGCGACGAATTCGAATAGCCGGAAGCAAGAGACAAAGATATCGTTCATTGTTTTCAAGAGATATACTTGATAGCAAAGGGTGAAAACGACAAAAAAAGTGTTTTATACGTATCTCCTTTCTCTTGCAGATTTATTTGAAAATATACGAAAAGTATTAGGAAATTATTTGGTGATAAGAATTTTTCCGACGCAACGCGTTTACTTAATCGGTTCGGTTTGTTTTTCTGGCGGCAGTCTGACGAGAATCATAGGGCGAAAAAGAAATTGACGCGAATTGATTTTGTGATCGATGACGATCGATGATTACAGTCAAGATACGCGTGGATGATCAGCAAGCAAGTTTCGCTTCTCAATTGTTCGTGAGCGGCATGAACGTTACCACCATCCACCTGAAAGTTAATTTATACGGTAAACGTGTTAATGCGTGCCGGACTGTGGTGGCGTAATGATAATGAAAAAGAATGGAAATTACACGATAATAAATTTCCCAAAAAAGAAAGTAATTTACGCGGCTTATCTCTCTGACAATGTTCTTTGCCGAGAAGTAAGGATAATTTATTAACCGTGTAAAATGAAGCGCTATTGGTATCAAGTAGCTTAAGCTCTCAACAATTTAAAAAAAAAATTATACTATTTTTATATTTTAATAATTTAAAAATCCAAACATGTATGTTTTGATTAATATAATTTGCATACTTGTGTTTCCAATTTTTGAACTTAAAGTTACTTTAAGTTTTAGTTATACTTAAATGACTTCTCACTGAAAAAATTAAAAAAAAATTTATATATATATACATGATATCTCACCTCCGCCACCGCTCCAACCGCCACCTCCATATCCACCTCCACCACTTAATTTCCATCCACTACTGCCGAATCCGCCGCTTCCACCGCCTAACTTCCATCCACCGCCACCACCACCGCCACCGCCGCTCCATCCACTACCACCACCGCCGAACTTCCATCCGCCGCCGCCTCCGTATCCCCCGCTGCCGCCACTGCTGAGCGTGATTACTTTGATAATCTTTCCACCACCGCCGCCTCCATAACCACCTGTAAGATTTTCGTATAATTTTTTTCGTATAATAATATCTAAATCTGAACGAGAAATAAATACGCTGTCTTATGCGTTCAAACAAGCTTTGAGCTCACAAAAAACAGAATAGTTATTATGTAATTTTTTTTGGAATCGATTGAAATAATGTTGCTCTTCTATTGTTTTTTTTTATTGTGACAATCAGACATTTTTTGTCGGAATTAATTCCAAATAATTGCATAATAACAGTAACTATCTAGACATAATAGATTTTTTTACAATGGATATATAATGTTTGTATTTTCATACATACCGCCTCCGCCTCCGCCACCGCCAAACTTCCATCCGCCACCACCGCCGCCACTCCAACCACCACCTCCGCCATATCCACCGCCGCTACTGATGTAACCACCTATAAGTAATAAAGTTTTAGATCGCGAGCAATTCGATCGTTACGTTTTGTTTTCATCGTGCTTGAGAATTCTGACCCTTCTCTCAACGCTTACAAAATCAGTCGTAACTTATAGAGAGGCGGGTATATGCGTGTTGGCACGATTCCCGATTTATCTTTCTTTATGCGATCGCTGTATCAAATGGTGGCGCACGCTCATGTAGGTCTGCAAATTGCCACGAGGTATTTCGCAATTGCTACAAGGAGACTGGCTGCGCATTGCCGATTGTGCAAGTCGTCTCAAAAGACAGAAAAGTAAGTACAAATTGCTCTCGAATTAAATCTTACGAATTCGTTTAATATCGTCAGACTGACTAAATAGTGATTGCGCGAAGAATCAAACGTGCGGACAAACAATTTACCATAAATAAAGAAATATAAAACTTGTGAAACATATCGATGTTTGTGTATGTATGTGTAAGACTTATTGTTAGCTTTTCAAGTGATTGAAGCCTACTGTGTAGCTTATTACTTCGAGTATAATGTCGTAACAATTACAACTCGGTAATTAATTTGCAGTAATTAAATGAACTGCTAAACAGATAATGAAGAATAAAAGTATAATTATGTTGCATTTTACAGAAGAAAAACTTTTTTATGCACGCACATGATACATAGATGCTGTTGGAAAATTTTTGTATACATAGTTCAAAAGGACTATATGCCGTCACTTCATTTTTACTAAATATACAGAGAAAACTATATCGTTGCATGAAATAACACAGAATTTTACACTTGTGATTTAATGAATTCGCACGTACGCAATCAGTCGCAACCGCATCACGTTTCACTTTTGACATATCGAGATAGCTCGAAACGCGAACACGCGAGACTTCCATAATCCATTTGCTCGAAAGCTTCCTGTTGTTACTCACCGTATGCGGTAGCGGCGAGCGCCAGCACAAGCGTGACTGCAAACACCTGTAATGAGAGAACGACCATGCAGGCTTGAGAACCTTAATAATTGCAAGAGAGCGTGCTTTGAGAGAGATTATATTTGGTCTATGTAAAATTATTATTATTATTATTATTATTATTATTATTATATTGCGCGATATATGCGTTGATCTCGTCTCGTTTCTACTTACCTTCATGTCGGAGGTGTTTGATGCCCATCGTTGGGTCTGCCAGCTCTTTTATAGCTCCTGCCTTTCTTCAACCGGGAACCCCCGCCCTTTTGCCTCTCTTTCGCGCGCGTGTTCTTCTTCTGGTTCACAACACCCGACTTTCGTGCTTAACCATCGCCGCCATCACTATTGCCATCACCATTGCCTACGAAAATCTTCGGACAACCGCCGCCGTAGTTCTCCCATCATCTCTTCGTCGCGCGACGGTAATCTTGACACCTGGCCACCCGATCGTTTCTCAAGATCGAGATCTCGAGGTCGCGGGAATCTCTCGCGCCGTAACTATATACGCGATATTCAACGACGCTTGATACGGAACGGAAAAAGGATGTTGCGTGAAAACGCGCGCGCGCGCGACGACCTCGTTGGCGAGAAAAGCAGCGATGATTCACCGGTCGAGATAATCGCGCAACGTCCGCGGTATATTCGCCTTGTTCGAAAGAAAGTGTGGTCCGCGACGGGCAACCTGATTGCGCGAAGTCTCCGCTTGTATGTTTGGTGCTAATTATCGCGCGGCAAATCGTGCTCGCTGGACCAGAAACAGACACTCACCGGCGGCTCTTACGTACAGTCTGGACACGCGCGTCGTGATTCTTTCTTGATATTAGCCCATTTTGTCTAACGCGGCGATTCTTTTCTCTCGTCGAGAAAGAGAGAGCAACTCACAATTACGCCAAGTGTTTCGAAAATGGAATTGTCGGGCAGAACTATTGTAATCTAAAGACCACTTTCTTTCCATGTGCGCCGAATTCTGATTGCTGAAGATTGCGCGTGTCGAATTGTTTTTGTATCCGACGTTGTTTTGAATCTATTGTTGATTTTGTAGATTTTATTGAATACAAAAGTGAGTGACTCGGGCGTAATTGACGAATTTATTCGAAGAATGATATATGCGAAATATAAAAACTGAAACTACACAATTCTAACTTGTTTATATTTTTTATTATAAAAAAAAAATGTAGATATGTTGTGAGTAAAAATCACTTCTCTCATCAGAACCACATTGAAATTGAAAACATCGTCTGCTTATTGATTTCAGCATTAGACACCATCGAAGAGGCGAGAATTATTTTTACAAGAATGAAAAGCCATATTTGACGGAATTGGCTAATGCTTATACAAACGCGTGATTACTACGGCGCGGCGCGCGAAATTGTGTAAGTTCCATGTGCAAAGATAAATATCTCTCCGAATTATTTTTATCTCTGGACTATCTCTTGGTAACGTGCGCTACGCCGCGCGCTATTATTATTAGAGATCACGTAAATGAATCGTTCCAGATAATCCTTAGTACAACTCGATCACCCGCCGATCTTGTCGCGATTTCGTCAGAGAACGCGTTCTCTCGATGACGTCGTATGTTAAATCATAAAGCAACATTAAATATACTAAATATAATAAACGACTAATGGTCGACGAGAAAGATTAATAGACATTGATGCTTTGCGTGACGGAAAATTAACAGCATCATTTACCAAGTTGGAATCAAAATATATGATGTAGATAGATAATATATATTTATCGCTATTTATTACTTATTATCTTATAAATTTTATATTCATAAAATTATAATCGCAGCAGTTAACTATAGTTATGTATCCAAAAGAACAATATATGGTAATGATCGTTAATTGAACTATATAAATTAAATTCTATGATAATAAAAGATATCCCAATTTTTTTTTATATATTATATTAATTACTAATAACTTAATGTTGCTTAGAGAAAGAAGGTACTTTGTTTGTTTTTTTATAGTACTTAGTTCAGAAACGCATTCGCTTAATCGCTTCTTGGGAAACAAGACACTCGCTGTAATGGATCGTCTCAATGGCGATCCTTCTTTGTGTATCGACGAGGTAACGTCTTGCGCGCGTTTTACTCTCAATCGCCGGACAAAAAGTAGCTGAGATACTCGCTAGAAGGCGAAGGTCTTCCTGGCCTTTCACCGCCGTGCCGATGTCCACGCGAATGGATCTGACCTCTTCGCGCACGGTTGGCTCATCGAATCGCGTAATAATCGAAATGAGTAAGAATTTCGGTAGAACAATACGAGTTATTAATGATATCAAGCGGTCAGGGTCGAGCGTACTCGGCAAAGTAACTAATGAAAAGTTGTCGCAAGGAATAGAGAAGAGAATACTTAGAGAGAAGTCGCGAAATACTATTTTACTGGCGACGAGATATCAGTCTATTGCGTTCGCCTATAATCGCGTTTGGAAATTTGCAAAATGCATGTATGTTATTTCTAAGATAATCGGTAAATTCTTTGCAATGCATCTTAATGATCTTGATCGTTTAAAATGTTTATGAGGCTTTATGCTTTAAGTTTTATAAGTTACTAGTCGCGGCCGGTAATCATAAAAGCGAGTTGGCCTCCAGAAATGCGAAGTTGCCAACCGACCTATCGAACCTGATCTCTCTAGTGAAAGTTAAAGTACAGTATTATGATGTATAATTTCACAAGATGTATTGGATGTGTGTGTGTGTATAATGTAACATATATATATACATATATATATATACACATAATCATATGGAATAATTAGAGAGTACTTTCTTGTGGAAATAGCTGCGATTTGCGAAAACGCACGCTGTGTGTGAATTCTTGACAATTAAAACCAAGAGTATAATTTAGCCGAGTAATAAATATAATACACACGTTAATTGATAACGTTAAATAATAAACAAAAAATTAAAATTAGAAACATTAACAAACAAAAACTATAAACGTCTGTTAATTTAAAAATTATCTTTGGATTGAGATTGTAATTTGAGAAGAGATTTTTTTCTATGTCACATTATTTAATTTGCATAATCGCGGAGATTTTATCTTGATCGTGAAATCGAGGATTGATGCGTACATTGACATACTTTGCCTTAAGAAAACGCGTTTATTCTTGAGTCTTTGTATAGAGATAATTAGATAAATCAAGTCTGTATGAAGCTGTCATGGGTCTGATTTTCACTCCTAACCAGGTTTTGCGCGTGCTATGTACATGAGCAAGAAATAAATAGCAAACATTGTCGATCGAGGGAAGGCATGGTCTTAAAGTGGGTTGCAAAATACACGCATATCGTCGACATCGAGAAAAGACGATGGAATCTCTCTCTCTCTCTCTCTCTTTTTCTCTGAAACTGCGGGATGCCACAAGTACGTGACGTAATATTACGTGCCTCACGGTCAGAAGTGAAAACGGCGCTTGAAACTGAGGAATTTTCATGTTAGAAAACCAGAGTGCATCATGGTGTGAGTTTCTCGGATCGACTAGTTTTTTAGTTTTGTTGCTGGCTTTTTAGATGCAATGTTGTGCTGTAAGGAAAAATTGAGATATATGATCTAAAAAAGCGAGATTCATTGTTTTCTCTCTTTCAAAAAACAGATTTTACAGATTAACTTAAAAGACGATGAGAAATTTAATTTTTCTGATCAGTTAACATTAAATATTCAAAAAATTACACTTTAAAGTATAATGATAGTTAGATAAATTTATACAAGTACAAAGTGTGCGCATATTAAAAAAAATATAACTTAAAATTGAATAAGCAGACATTTATACTTTTAAACTAAAAAAAAATAAGTTATACAACATCGATATAGTTATGAGATATTTTTTCTACTTTTGTAATAGAATGTAATACGAGTTATAGTCACAAGTGAATATTTTTAAGAATTTAATTACAATCATTAGTTTTGAGAACTTAATTGCCGTTATCTTGTTCACGCAACAGATGCAGATTAATTAAAACTACACGTGTCGAACATAGATGCGAGCATCGCAGGTCCATTCAAGCGTTCTCGCATCACACATTTATCGACCATCGATTTATGAAGTTGAGCGGGCGGGAAAAGTGGCGATCTAGCGAGTTATGCCGCCCTTGTTAGAAGTTGCTCAAATATATAACAAAGCGCTATGCGTGCAGTTGACGAGCAATATGAATAGGGGAAAACTGTCGAGAACAGTGTGACAAAGTGACCGAATAAAGCTCCGCATAAAATAAAGCCGACAGCTCGAGCTTGCGCATTTACAATTAGTACCGCGCAAGTCAATCTCTGCTCGCGTTTTTTAGCGCGGTTATAATTTTGAATATGTAAAATGGCTGGTTTAAACGTCACTTCGAAATATTAGTTTTTTTATTTAAAATAATATATATATATATATACATATGTATATATGTATCTTTTTGAGAGTTACGTCTACATAATTTTTAGAAATTTTATTATTCTTCTCTCTCTCTCTCTCTCTCTCTCTCTCTCTCTCTCTCTCTCTCTAGCAATAAATTAAATGATATGATTTACATAAGTAAAATTTATAAGATTGTATATTTATTAAAATTATTTAATAATTATTTAATGTATTAAAATTTAATTAGTAAATTGATATGAGTTTGTTTTATTTTTTATATAGAGAGTCTCATCAGTCTTTATTTTAATTATTATTGTCGGATGAAAAAAGTGTCTGAAGATTGCAGCGCGCGCGGTAATTAGATCTACGTACGCAATGGTACATGCAGAAATTTCATAGAATCTGCATTCGATGTTTTGTTCTGCGCGGCGGGCGATCTCTTTTCGCAGGATTATTGGGTTATCAGTCTCTGAAAATCACACAACGTGTATCACTTGCAATCTTGTTACAAAGCCTCGTCTCCGGCTCGGTCGCTCCGATACCACCGGTAATGAGCGGCATTGTCTGTCGAGTTTCATACATAGCTTTTCCTTTCTCCACATACAGATACGCGACTAATTACGTGTGTATCTTCTCGATTTGCCGGTCGTTATGCCGGATACGACTTCTTAATAATACCGGACTACGTCGACATGAAGCAACGCAATCTTCTTGATCAGGATTGTAAATGACTAGCGCGCTGCGGAATTTGTCGTTTCTATATACATATTTCAGTCGCGTGTAATATTTTTAATTAATAATTAGCACTTATATTATAATTAGTGCAACTTCTAATAGCATTGACTAACGCTATTTAATTTCAAATAAGTGCTATGAATTTATGTATACAAGTTTGTATTTTGCAATTGCAAACTGTATGTTACAGAATCTATTTGCCTTGCAAATTGATTCTGACAAGATACAGTAGTGCCTCAAAGATTTTCCGCACTTCGGTTCCGCGCGCGGCAAAACATTGAGGCAGGTACTATTCCGAGAAATGTTGTCATTACTGATCACGCGTTATAGATAACGCGGCCGCTCGTTTCGTCAGTTCCTAAGACTTGAGGGGGGGTAATTCCCGGCTCGCTGCTTCGAGGCACTTCTAGGAATTGGTGGGGTTAACTCGCGGCAAATACGCGAGGCACTGCTGTAAGTTGAGATTTACATAAACAGTTTTGTAAGATTGATTCTATGGAAAATAATTATTCACTAATTGTTAAAAGGTTTTAAAACGATGCAATAAATAATAAAATGATTGTCTTCAAAATCGTTTTGCTCGGATTTCTATTCTGTCACGTGAAATTCGCATAGCTACGTTATTCAATACTTGTGTCACGCGAGCTCGAAGTCGGTGCACAACTCCTCGAGGGATAAACTATAACATCGCCGCGTGAGTGTCATAATACGCGACGGAACAGACACATTGAGGTATTTGTCACATCTGAGACGCGTTCCGCACGCGCGCATAACGACGCACATCGGGACGCGGAAGCGATATGATGTCTTGCTTATTACATGTGACATTAATGGAAAGTCCAATTAAAGCCGAATCGCTCCGACCTGAAATCCGAAAATCTGAAGCGTGCTGTGTGTGAGAAGTTCGGATTTACATGCGCATTACTTAACGATCGATAGTGTACATGACCGGCTCCACGACCGGATGTCTCGCTTATTTCGAGCAGATTCGTTAAATGCCCGCTGACATGTCGCTTAACGGTTTAAGCGCACAGTTGCCGACGCACAAGCAGATCGCTCTTGAAATTTGCCACCGTGCAAAAGGAGAGGAAAGATTAAAATACGTTTAATGTGCGGCTTGACAGCGCAGTTGCGTATTATAGCGCGCTATCAAAACAATGAAAGAATCTCAAAAAGACAGACTCAAAAATGAAAAAGAAAAAATTTACGGCAATCTTCTTGTAACCAACGGACATAGAAAATATTGATAAAAGCTCTTTGATCTCTCGAGCGAATCGTGCAGGGTTACATTGCGAACAAAGTATGCAAATTCGACATACAAAACATACATGCAAAAGTTGGATTTATGGACAATGAAATGATATGCGCGACCGCGAAAAGTCACGCGACGTTTACGGCCGATATAGAAACGTAAATTGTGCAACGACAAATGCACTTGCCGTTGTTACATGATTTGCGGGTTGCATTCTATTTATTAGATGGGTTTGCAAGAGATACTTTCATCATTGCCTATTTTCTTATCTGTCTGTCGAGATCACAAAATATATAACATGTAATTTTATTACGATAATCGTCTACTACACGGTATTATTTGCATCAAACAGAATTGTTTTGTACCTCAAATTTATATAAAATATCCTAAAAAAGAATATTGAAATACATTTCAATAATAAACATATTACCGACGGATTATGTACTTGAGAACTAACTACGCTTCGCAAAATAGAAAAAAGGGCAACCGCGATACTCCGACCAGATGGCCGGGAACCACTGCTTGTTCAGAGAATCGGCCCTTAACTCGCAACTGCAAATTACAGTTTGTATGAAATTCAAAGAGATCCGGGCATAAATGAAACCCGGCCACGAACGATTACGAGACACGAGGGATGGAAAAGCACGACTAGTTCGGACAAATTGCCCCTCGATTTATGGCGACAGCCACGGGAACTAGTGGTGATATGAGTGCTCACGATTTGTGAGCTGCGCATGCGAGAAACACTTGGTGTAAATACACGCGAATAATTTACAAAGAGAGAGAAAGAGAGAGGGAGAGATAAAAATCAGATTGCGTCGCGTCAAAGCAGCATTCACCGAATGAAACTTTGACCAAAATTTCCTTTCTAATCTCATAAGTTTGCAAAGCGTGCAATTATTAATGAGTGCAATCACAACAGTTAAGAATTGAGAAATGATGAAAGAGTTCTCGCGCTTTAAAAGTGTAAAACTCTCGATTACAGGCATCTATCTAACTAACGTTGAACAATATGAAAAAAAAAACAAAAAAAGAAAACAAAAAAAAAAAAAAAAAAACATCGGCAGTCATACACGGCATTATATGATCATTATATTCAAAATATTCAAAAAAACAGACTGATGAAACTATAAAAACACATTTTTTTGATCAATTCTACCGAGCTATTTTCGAGTTACGTTCGTAATCCATTGTATATAGTTAAGCGGCCAATTAAAACGATAAGAGTGCGTGACTAATTGAGGTGTCGATAATGACTCAGTGAAGTTTCTTTTTCTTTCTTTTGTCGCCTTTCTTTCCGCTGACGAAATTGTAGTCGAGCAAGCCGCAACAAGTCGAAAGATTATAGATGTTTCACTGCGCGATATATATATATATATATACGTATATAAATACTCAAGAAATTCTAATGAATTTCATGGGTAGCGACAACTATGACGACGATTAAAGTCGTAAGATTCTATACATTTCTAAGACATTGTCGTCGTTTTCGATAGCACCTTGTGAACCACTGCGCACGTCTATCAAGGAATCGATTTCTTGGGCGACTCTAAGCACTTTAGGGACGCGAGAGAACTTGAAGTCGCTCTTATCCGCAACTTAACTCACTCCTAACACGCGTCTTTGCGCTCGCAAGCAAGCTTTGCTCTGAAAGATTCCAGGTAATGTTCGAGTTACCTTCGAGTTTAGTTCGCTAACATTCGTGTCTTCATCGATACGCCGGTTTTTTTACACCTCTTCGCTCTTAGTTCTCAGTAGCTTAGCGACAAATTGATCCACCGTAACTTGCTATTTCGACGCTTAACGTGATATATTGAATCGCACATAAAGAACAGAAAATTAAAAACGTGAAATATATGAAATAAAAATAAAATATATTAATCAATTAATAATGTAAATATGTTTAATTCACACTCTTTAACTTTTGATTTTAATTAAAGTTTATTTGACCATTCAATCTCTTATAATAATCGTTATAAGTATAAAACTTTTAAAGAAGAAATTTTGAAGAGCCGTCAAAGTTTTATTTTTCAAAGCTGATATTTTGATTAAAATGCTTAAGACAAACTTCGTTTTTTTTCCTCATATAAGAGTCAAATTTTTGCGGACGTGAAGAACACGTTATAAAGTGATCACTTGAGTCAAGACTTGGTAAAGATTTTTTTTCTTTTTTTAATAACGGTGCATCTTCGCGCACGCTCCTTTCGAAAAGAACTCGAACGCGAAGGGTTTCCTCTCTTGCTTCGGCGACTTTGATGATTCGTCGCTTCCGGACGGAGGGTCTCTCATGCCAAACGAGGTGTAAGCACCAAGGATATTCGCACGAATTATCGAGCGAGCATGATTGAACGATGGAATTGATTTTCCATCTCTTCTATTTTGAACTATCTTCTTCGCTTTCTGACGATCTATCACATCATTTTCTTTATAGCTTCTTTAATTGCAATCTTGCAGTCACTTATAGCCTCACAGAAAATCTATATGTCTGCCATTTTTCTATATTATATTTATGAACTTCTCACATGTATTTATGATGTGTATTTCGTAAGTGATATTAATATTTCCGCGCTATCGCGTCGTGACAATAATCTTTGAGAAACAATCGAAGAAAAACCGCATCGTGTGAACGCTCAATGGACGACCTATTAAAAGAATCTAAAAAAAATATTCAGTTTCCGAATTTTATTTAGCATTTAATAAAGCTTATATTTTATTAAACGTGTCGATGCGCGTCTTTCTTCTTACAAAGAGATCTTTTCTTTTTTTAGTGTGGACTGTTTCTTATGCATTATGACTCGCGCATCATAACTGATGCAGCACGAGGATCGATATAATTCCGCACGTACAAACACGATTGGCAAGCAACCCGATTGATCAGGCGGACACGTGTAGTGCTCGAATCAGTGACGATCTATCGAACATCGGTCGCACCGATGGACAGCTGCCAATCGCGAATGTAGCAATTCCAGCTCGGTCGGCGCGATGGCATCGACACGGTGGAATTCCACTCGAGGAATCACGTGAGAATTCTGTCGCGTGGGAATTTGAGCGTTTTTTTTATATTGAAAAAAAGTCTCTCCCTCTCTCATTCACTTGCTTGTTCCGCTCGCTCACTCACTCACCGCGCGCCTCTCGATTTCACGACACTGAATTTCCAGCTAAAGCTTTTCCACCGAAATTCCCGGCATGTGAGGATCGATGGTGTGATCTCGGACTTCTTTGCCCGCGCGAATCGTCTATCGATATTAGAAAATTCGAGCCGTTCGCTTTTTTGCTTCGTTTTGATCTTCTATAAATTCTTGGCTCAAAGACCACAATCTCTTAGTGGTCCTGAATTTATTAGATGAAGCGAAAACGAAACTTTAACATTTAAGTAATTGCCCGACGATCGCATCGATGTTGTATAATCTTGATATATCGCGAGTTTAGAACGACAAGATGTTGATGGACTTTGACGAGTCTCAGAAGAAAAATGATACATCTAAGTTTTTGAGTTATAATTTTTATCTTCGTTAATATGTTACGCCGCGCTAGCAAATATCGGTCTGAACGTACAGGATGGCTTAATTTATTGCGCAGATGGTTTTGACTGTACGTATTAAAACTTAAATTTAATATACAAAGAAAAAACTACTCAAGTACAAAACTTTATGCACATAATTGTATATATACATATGTAAAAGTATTAATATATTATCTGTTGTTGCACATTAATTTTTTTAACAATTAAATCATTCATTTATTACGGAATGTAGTTTTCTCTGCGTACCTATGAGTTAAAAAACGCCCGTGTACAATCGTGATCGAAGTATTAAATGTATCTTAAGTTACGCTGACATATTTTTCTCCAGTTTTCGCCATGTCAAACTTCGACATGCAAATTCGACTTCACTGCAAATTCGATTCTCAAAACTTATCGCTATCGATCGATCTTTCCTCTTCCGAGGAAGAAATGCTACATCATCTCTCTTGTCGGTTGCGCAGCTTTAGGCGATTCCTCGCCGTAAGGCGAAACGAGTGACATTCACAGTTAGGTCGAGGAATAGATTTGTGTGTATTCCAAATGATCGATTTGCCTCGTTGAATATTTTCCACGCTTTTCTGAGCATTCCGTGGCTTGTTCCGTCTACTCGCCGACTATTTGCCGTTTCTCGTGTGGCTGAAAAATGCGAATGGCGTAATCGAACAAACACTTGCGGTTTCGAAAAGTTTCAACGGCTGAAAATCAACATTTTCCGTATAAATCGCCTCCGTACACATTGTTTTCTTTTCTATTCTTTGACATGCAATTTCGACATAGTAGCGGTATAAAATCGCAAAAAAATATAAAGTTCGGATTAATCAATACATACATATAATTATTTTGTTTTTATCTTTAGGATTTTTTTCTTATTATTTATTTAGCAAAAAGAAATTGATAAGTTTGTTAAAGTAATATTTTTTTTATTTTTTCAGTTTTTATTTATTATTGTTATCGTGTAAAAATTGGTGATATATACTAAGGTTACAATAATTTTGATGCAATAAAATGCCGTTTAACTTAACAATTGTACATCATAACGAGCCACCGAATCTGATAAACCGTATGTCAATGGCTTTTATATCTGGGACATAAAGCAATTCACTATTTTGCGCGGCTAAATAATAACGCGAAATTTGCAATAACATATTTGCGTTACATTTGTTTTTATGAAAGCTGTTGTTGAAAGCTACATATAAATTGCGGCTTTTGAGATAAATTACACCGAAATTTACAAAGCTTGGATTAATTAGTAAAAAAAAAGCAGTTTTTTATTGATATAAATCTATTGATAACAATTGTAGCGAAAAATTGCTCCTTGCTATATAATCATTTGCATTGCATACGTATAATATTTTTACATATAATTATTTTCATAATTCTTATTATCTTTGTTTTCTTTTCATTTCAATATGTCGCCATCAATCTTCCGGTTGAAGCATGCTGTAAAGTGTACTTTTTTTTTGTCCAGATTTCAATATTCGTGCGTAAGATTCAGCGCTAACATATAATGAGTGAGGATTAGCAAAAAGAAAAGAGAAAACATTACAAATAGAAAGGACACTAGAAACACATTCTCTTTTTTTTGTAAAGCGTTTCAGTGATGACACATTGAATAATTTAAAAAAGGTATTTTGTTCTTGACATAAAAAATATTTCGACGCACGAAACTTCCATTATAGGATTTCATATAGATACAAAATCTTTTGTACACAAAATTAAAAAATTGATTATAACTGCAATTTTTTTAATAGTTTTGTTGAAGATGTTATTTATTTTACTTGTAAAAGATATATTTTACAAATAAGTAGTAACAACAAAATAGTCAATATATTTAAGTAGTATAGTTTTATGTATTTATTTTATAAAATTTATTTCAGATTTACATATAAATCTCTATATAGAGTCCATAAAATAAAAGAAAAAACTATATTCACGTGAAGTTATTAATTGTGCATGCGGATTAGTATCGATTGTAAAGCATTTGTCGTCAGTTTTGCCGCGTACTTTCTTTTAATTAATTCTATTTCGGCAAAGTAGTTTTTCATGTTTCTACGCGATGTTTCTATCGACGAGACGCGCGAGGGATGATCACACATCTCAGTGTTATGTGAAAATCGCGGGAGCGAGCGAGTGCGTAATATCACGTTCCATCTACTTTAACTCTTAATTACCGACGGCCGCGACGCAAATGCCCGCTGATTCGAACGCGAGTCAATTGCAGGCAAATCTATTGTATGCTAAACCGCTAATTGCCCGGACTGTCCCACCGTACGATCTCGACGGAGTCATGTGTTACGTCATTCTGCTTTTTTTCGATTCCGGATCTTAACATTTTTTTTTTTTTTTTTATATATTCGAAGTATCGTAAACTCTAAGAATATTTCGTACGTTATATATTTCAGTATAATAAATATAAAGAAGAGCTTCATTCAATGCTTTAGTACAGAAACTTTTATCTTGTGATTTAATTATAAAAGTGTCTAAAGTTTACAGTAAGAGATTTGTGAACAAAAACCTTTACTTAAATTTTTACTGATAAAAATAGATACCAAAAATTAAAAAAAATCATAAATAAGAAAAACCTTGCTTTACTATGATTTTTCAATCATTATTGCAATCATTTTTTCAATTTCAATAAATGACTATTTAATTATTTTTTCTCTATTTATCGTGTATTTACAATAAAAAATCACAAAATTCAAGCAAAAGTAATAAAAATACATACTATTCTCATTAATTAAAATATACAAACAAATTTTCATATTTGTTTCGACAGAAAGCAAACCAAAACTTAATATAGATATTTAACGTTCTATAAAACATCGATTTTGTGTGTGTGTGTGTGTGTTCATATCTCACTCATCTCGGCTAATTTGCAGCAATCATAACACCAATACTATCTCTGCGTAAACAGCTGCTGATAATTGGTACAATCGTATTGCCTTGACTGAACGGAATGCACTATGAGAGCTAAAATAATTCGGCGGCGAGCGAAGGAAGGCCAATATCGAAAGAAAGTATTCGTAACTCTCATAATACGCGAGCTGTTCATAACAAGCTGCTCGCATCTTGGGTGATTGCGCAAGATCGCTAGAAAGATGTAATGGTTGTTGCTGTGTGGTTGCAACGATGATTGACGCTTTTTCTTTCTTCGTCATCGTCGTCTCCTCCTCTTCGTTGTCGCGAACCTTGAGTGCACCGTGTCAAGGCTATCGGAAGTCAACGACACTGCCGTGTTTCGCAGTCGTCACGTCCCGATGTTCTTCGATTCTGTGCTCGTCCTTTCTTATTATTGATCAAGAGAGCAAACGAAAGAGAAAGCAAAAACACGTCACGCTCGTCTGTCAAACTGTCAAATTCTGTCACACAAAAATGTCGAAAAGAAATCTTTGAGAAATTGATATATTTTTTTTTAATTTTACTGACAAGATTAGCAAACACTGACTGCATGCGGGTCGTGTCTGTATAAGTCAGAATCTGAACTTCAACAGATGTATATTTTTATTTATTATATTTAGAAATCTTATATTTATAATAGAATGTTTTTTTTGCGATATCGTTAAAACATTTAATATTTTTGAAATAGCATTCTTTTTTCCAAAAAAGCGCAACATTATGTTTGAAAGTATGGTTTCGACGCATCTAACTTCCTGACTTTTCATTTACGCGTTAAACTCGCGATGCGATAGTGCCTACTTTATTAGAAAATATTGTTGTTTGCCTGAGAGACACTTTCGAGAGAGATAGCGCAACTTATTTAACTTTTTTTCCCCTTTTTTTCTATAAAAGCGGATTGTTCTGAACTAATGTAACGAAGAAGTTGAGTCTGATTCTGTCCTTATATTTTCCGTTATACACACATTTGTAAAAGTTTAAAATACATTTAAAAAAATATATAGCTTGTTTCTCAATACAATTTTGTCATGAAATGCAACTAAAACGAAAGAATGCTGAATTCCGTGTATATATGTACAATAAGTGAATTCCCGAAGCATGCGATTTCCGTCTTGGATAGAGTATTTCGTAACTCCTTTCGTTCTAAACCAGAGGGAAGCGGTTACGAGAAAATGCATTCACGGCGCTTTCTCACTCCAAGTGGTAAGAGAAAAAAATAGGGTAAAAGATCCTATTACTGACAGTGGTTCAATCAAAATTTAAATGATTGTTTAAATATGAAAACTACATGTTTAATTTTTATTTTTTCATTAAACAATAATTACATTTGATAAAAACATTTTATTAAAATTTGTTCTAATATCATAACATGTAGTTTTCATATTTAAACAATCATTTAAATTTTGATTGACAGTAATAGAAATTACCCTAGGAAGCTGCAAAAGTATACAGGCAAAAAAGTGTGAGTAAAAGCATGAGAGTTGATTTTTCGTCTTTTGCTTTGCACATGCAAGTCATATTGACAAATATGAAAAGCAGAATATGTCGCAAGGATGTGGCTAAAAAGACTTGTCACGTATAATTGTTCTAGGAATTGATGATGACAGGATAACGCAAGCTTACATTTCAATGATATTATTATGGGAGGTAGAGAGCACGTTGTCAAATTTTTCTTTTTATTTTAGAATGAATCAAAGATTTTTATCCGAGTATCGCGACTTTATGTGTACTTGAGATGTACAATACATCGAAATGTGTTCATGTAATAGCGCTGCAAATGCATCCGCGATGATATCCAAAACACGATATTAATATCAGCGACAGTTTATCTTTGCATTTGCACAAACATTATGAAAGATTGCTTGTGATATCCTTTTTATACGCGGCAACGTATGGCATTTATAATATTTGATGTAAACAAGTTAGAAGGTAGTGTTATATAAATATCGCAGCTATATAGGGATGTATTCGTTCAAAGAGAATTCGTAAATTGTACTTGATTGCAAATAATTAGGCAGCGATATTGTAAATATTTTTTTAGAATACAAGTTTGTTTGAATTTTATTTTTATTCACTTTGGCTACATATGTTGCGGTAATAAGAATACTCATAATAATAATTATCATAAAAATTTGCGTTGAGTAGAAAATCTTGAAAAAAGGAAGCGATGGGAAAGATACTCATTACTCGGCGCTAATGACGGTTAGGTTGATTATACAAGCTGCATCCGCGAAGGGCGAGCTAAGGCGGCCGCGTTATTGATGAAACGATAGTCCTTGCGGCTACATTTTGCACAACAAGAGTTTCTGTTACAGTGTCGCGGCGTAACGAGACGTGTCCGATTTAGCGTACCTACATTTTCGCTCTATCGAACGTTCAATTATTTTCTGCACTTTTAATTGTCAAACAAAAAAATCTCTCTCGTTTTCTTTGATCATCTATTTGGATCGCTTTTTGAGAAAAATATATTTTTTCTTTCTTGTATCATTGAAAAATAGATATTAGAAATATCAGTTGAACAAGACGTTTACCTCTCTTACATTTAATTTGAGCTTGAAGAATATGTTACGTGATATTAAAACTTGTAATTTATAGGTATATTAAGGTAACTGCGGGATTTGAGCCGGATTTTATGCCGCATAGAGCAGAAAAAATAGAAGAAATGATGATAATGTGCGTGCAATTACTTTGTTATGTGCCTTTATGTTATA
>QVOB01015936.1:0-16774 GCA_014839585.1 Pseudomyrmex concolor
ATTAGGTGAAGTAAAAAGTTCTGAGCGTTTTCCGCTAGATATCTTTAGCGGAAAACGCTCAGAACTTTTTACTTCACCTAATATGTTTTCTTTATTTCTTCTATATGAGATTACATAACATTCACATTATTGTTACATGTCATCATTTTTAAATCTCTTTAACGTCAGACACTAAAAATAAGTTTTATTTATTTCTTTTATTTACTTCATTTACGTCTTTATCTTCTGTCGTACAACAAAGGTGCTAAAGAAAGCTAATTATTGATAAAAATCGTGCAGATAATTAATATTACGAACTGACGTGTTTTTAGAATTTTTAACTCGATGGCATGTTTTGTAAAATATTAAGAGAAATGATCGTGTCTCTGCAATTACTGTTGTTTCGATGAGAAAATGCCACGATGTTGCGGCGCTTCTTTAGTTTCCGCCGCGGATGGCAATGGATCTCCGCAGAGTCTTGGTCTGCAGATCCAGGATGGTTAGTAATTAGTGTAATTGCCAATTAATGTATTTTTATAGTAGAGTTTATCTGCACGCGAACATGCTCATCGTTGCAAACATAAATGACACACTGATGATCTGTACTACTACTAATGCAGACATTGCAGAGAAACTACGGGAAAAAAACTACTTTAGATGTTAAAATTAAGACCTAAAATAATGATGTTTGTCAGTTAAAAAATAGAGTTGTGTATATGTGTGTGTGTTCGAATATTTGTATAGATAATACGAATGTTAAGTAAAAACTATACAACTATAATATAATTTTAAAAATTTAACAGTTTTTATATAGTATTTATATTAAATATGTGTTTATTGCGTATTTAATGCAATTTTGAGAACAAATTATAACGAAATGGATAGTTTGAAGAAAAGTGGAGGGACAGTTTTTTGCTCATTTTTATTTTTTATCTTTATTTCCAGGAAACCCGCGAAATAAAACAGCTCTAGCACCTGGGCATAGTTTGATGGACTGGATTCGTTTAGGTAATTCGGGAGTCGATTTAACTGGAGTCGGTGGTGTACCGCGAATTATAACATTGTCCGAGCTGGCTAATCATAACAAGCAAACTGACGCTTGGATTGCAATTCGAGGTGTTTATTTATGCACTTTTTAATTGTCTTGCTAGGAAAAAAGATTTCATTATTATTCAACAACTGTTTACGTTTGTAATTATGCAGTATTTCACATGTTTAGTTGTTTTATTATATATATTGTTTAAGAAGTTTTAAATAATTTTCTGAAAAAGTTCACATTTAAATAAAAAAGCTTCTGCTAAACTAAAATATGATCTTTTTGCTCTGTAGTGAATTGGATTTTTTTAATTGCAGGAATTGTATTTAATGTTACGCGTTATATGGATTTCCATCCGGGTGGGGTCGACGAACTGATGAAAGGCGTCGGGAAAGACGCCACAAAGTTGTTCGAAAACGTAAGATTTCTTACTTTCCGTCGCACGATTTGTATCGCTACATCATCTCGCTAATTATTTTTACGTACCCATAGATCGTTAATTCTAGGTGCACGCTTGGGTGAATTATCAGAGCATACTGCAGAAATGCGTCGTAGGCAGATTGAGTCGCAGCTCCTCTTGCACATCGAGTACTTCTTCCAGAACGGAAAAATCGGCCACGGGTGCAAACAATTGTTCGTCCGTGACGTTAAGTCTAAGTTCCGCTGGTAAGTGCCCGTTATGCTCTATCGCGCCACATGGTTTTCTAGGTCGTCTATATTTAGCATTGCTGAATTAATAAATCGGAGACGAATTTTTAAAGCAGTCTTCGAGTTGCATAAGTTTGTGCGCTTGTATATAAATATTGAATTGTTATACAAATATTTACGAAGTAAAATTATAAAAAGAAACTAGAACACACAAATTTTTTTAAATTGTTTTAGAACAAAAGAAAGCTGAAAAAAACTCGGATATACCTAATGTAAATATGGACTGGCGGCAAACATCTAATTCCATAACGCTCTTTTATCAAGCAGTACACACGTATCCAGGAGTATATTACCAATTACAAAGATTGAGCAACTCAAAAATTATCTTTAGACTCAATTTTGAGAAATATATTATCGTTCATGAACTCGAATTAACTGCTGATGTGGAATGGCCGCCAATTCTTAAGAAAGATTTCGATACAATGCAGGTAAATTAACTGACAAACAGATAACACGTTTAATTATTACAGCGCGCGTTTTGTGAATACGGAAAAGAGATTTTTAACATTGTAGGTAGACTTTACATTTACAAAGAAGATCACCAACATTTGGAAATCTCAAGGAGATCATACGTTATTGCGAGAATCCATTACAAATAAACGCACTTATAAAGAGTATGAAGTAATCAGTAACACGCCCCTTTGCAAACTAGTTCATTTGTTAGTTTTACGCGCCAAAGATTCTCTAGAACTAATTCCTATTGGTAGACACGTAGAAGTCAAAATGAATGTAATAGGTGAGTATAAAATACTTCCGACGTTTGCATTATTTCTTATTTACTAAAATGTATATTTAATTATTTATTTGCAATATGATAAATCTACCAAAAAAAATATTGTCTATTCAAATATTGACAAAAATATATTGATAATGATATATACGTATGATACTGATATACATTTATTGCAGGAATGGAAGTATCGAGGTCATACACTCCTGTCCCATCGTGCCTTCATCCCGAAGATATGGCGCCACAATATAAGCCAGATTGTATTTGCTTGATGATAAAGCGATATCCAAATGGCGCACTCAGTCCGTCCGTCACAAATTTGCAACCTGGCCAAATCCTTACAGTGAGCAATGGTTTAGGTGCCTTCGTAACCGAGTCTTTCGATCAGTACCCTACCATTCATATGCTGGCAGGTGGAACGGGTTTAACTGCGATGTTAGGAATAATTCAGCGAGCTTTAGCGAGACGCAGCGTGTAAATACAGTTAATTTTGAGATTTTTTGCAAGTTGTTAATTTTTTTTGGTTTTTAAATTTTTTGGTTTGTAAAATATAGAAGAACACAATGTTCAGCATCAACAAGAGATAAATTTAATGCGAAATAAAATAATATATTATTTAGGTTTTTTATTAGGTTTATTATTAAAATAATATATTATTTAGGTTTTCCTGTTTAAACTTTTATAAATTTTGCAGAAAATTAATCAATCTCCTAAACTTCAACAAGGATGAAGACAATATGTTTTATGTGGCACAACTTGACAGAGTATCTGCAGAAAAGAAGTAAGTACACGCGAGATAAAGTGTATTTGTGTGTGTGTAAAATACACACGCATTTATGTTTCTCCATACAAATAATTTATCAATCTGTATATCATTGTATGTAATATAAATGTATTTATCAGGTTCAAAGTTATACATATCCTTTCGCAAGCAGACGATAAATGGAAAGGTAGACGTGGTACTGTTAGCGATGAATTGTTGAAAGAATTAGTTGGCGAGTCTTCGCCAGATGGATGTATATTTACGTGTGGACCAAAAGGATTTATGCTATCCGCAAAAACGTATGGAAATTTTATATATCAGAGAAAAATCGAATATATGATTAAAACAATTTTATGATTGTCTTAATTCTTAGTCAGTAATTAATTTTTATTCATTTCTATTAACTTTTCATTGTGTTTCAGGAGTATAGAGAAACTTGGTTGGAAATCTTGTCAGATATATGAATTCGACGATTAATCGTCTTCGTTGAAAGTATACGTCTTGAATATATACATAGATATACATATATTTCCGTTTTTTTTTTTTTTTCTAGAGTCTTTTTAGAAAGCCTAATAAGAGCTGAAATACACTTGTACCTGTTGAACCACGTTGATTCAGTTAAATATCACAGATTTTCCAACTACGTGAAAACTAGCTGTGTTCACATAGCTACGTCTTTTAATTACACATATATTTTTTTGAAATTATGAGGAGATTTTTAAGCACTTTTACTCCCGTCTTCGCTCAGAACGACGCACTTAGCTGCGATAAATTGTAATACTGTAATTCTGTAGAGTTACACGTAATTTTGCAATTTGAATCGCGCATCCGAGTTACAAGGATAAATCAAACTGCGCGATTTTTAAATAGAAAGTGAAATGTAAATCCAATTAAACGTGGAATCTGGTTCTAAAAGTTAATATTTAGGAAAATATAAAGAAAACATTTGTTTCATATCTGTTGTATAGAAATGTGACAATTGTTATTTATGTTTTGACATGATATCGTTGTACTTTCTTTGTGAGCGTAGATAGTACGCAACAATGCACACGATTAAACGGATAAAAAATACAATAATAAGTTTATATTGATAATTTCGATGATTTTACAATTTGTAAAATGCATTTTATAGGTGAGTGTTTTTCAATTAGTACTGTTTATTCTTGATATGCATTATTATATTTCTGTAAATAATTGTAAAATTGAAATAATTGTTTCTTTGAGTGATGTTTTGTAAGCTGCTGTGCATCTATACATATGAATGTATCTATGTAAATTAATGGAGTAAATTTATGGAGAATAAATGCATACGAATGAATGATGAAAAGACCGTCTGTTTTTCTCCGAAGGAATATTTTCGTAAAAGAAAAAAAAAAGGAAATAATACCGCTTAACTCATAAATGGTCGCAACGAAGATCTTGAATACTTTAAAAGTGGAAATAAAACTACTGATATTTTTCTCTTGCCTTATAATTAACGAATAATTTAATAATTTTGACAGCGCACATTCTTAATTTTGATATTATTTTTATTTCAGATTGAAAAACAAGTTTTTTTTCCGACGTTTATTTTATACTCTTGTATATACAAGTTTAAAAACAACGTGACATAATGAATTTCTGTTTCTTTCTTATTTCTGGCAAATTCTCAGAACATTGGAGAGTGCTAGAAAAAGTGAGAAGATATAGCGAGCATCAAGGATACGTTCTTATCTCCTCTCTTAAGCAGAAAAAAAACTGCTAAGCTTCCGAGTGCATTGCGAAATAAGAAAGAGGAGGGAGGAGGATCGAAATTTTCACCTTCAATCTCTCCGAGACGCCCCGTTACCTCCAATAATGTACGCTGGAATATTTATCTAAGCAGTTCAAAGAAGAAAGAAGAGGGAAAGAGAGAAAGAAAGCTTAATAACGTCTCTCCATCGTCCTCTTCCTACTCTTCTAGCAAGCAGTTTCCGCAAAAGTGCCACGCCGAACGTTCGACCGATAAGAGAGAACTTTCCATAATGCAAAACTTCGAGACCGGCTTAATTTTCCGGCGCCGTATACAAAAGTGCCTATTGATCGCGGTAAGTTCTTCCCCGCTATGTGACGTAACGACATCACACAGCCGGGTAGCAAGATGAATGTCTTTTGGCTTCTCTCTCGCTGCGCGCGCGTTGTCGTCGGGTTCAGAAGAAAATTATGTCACAGGCGGTGCGACGACGCCGCCGCCGTCGAGTCCCGATCGCTCGATCGTGCGATCTTCTTCTTTCTGGCCTGCGTGTGCTTCTCTCGACGGCTTGAGTAACTAGCTGCGACAAATTGCGCAAAAAGCTTAGTAGCATTTTAACAAAACCATCGCGAAGACTTAACGACCCGGATATATGTAAGCGCGCCGTCTTCTCGCTATTTTGCCACCGGTGAAATCAGCGACTTATGGTCATTTAACGCGCCGTCGATTAGCAAATCTCTCAGGAGGACGGGTTGCAAAAACGACATCTAAAGATAATTTGTCTTTTTTTTTTTTTTTTTATCAGACAACAAGTTTTAAATGTCCTTTCGACAAAATATCCTCCGCGCGTGTTTTGTCGGGATTTAACTTTCTTCTACGAAAAAGCATGTAATATTTTTCATGTCGTATTGCGAAACGCTGCCCTTGTTAAACACGTAAAAGTCAACCTAAAGTGGCGGTCGAGTTGACAGGATTGATGTCTCTGTCAAGGACACGTTCACAATAAAGCACTGTGTGTATACGATCGAGGAATCGTGTGCAGCGTGTTGTATTTGAAAAACCGATACCCGCGCGCGCGGTGTATATCGCCCCGATATTGAAAATTAAAATTCTATACACCTAGTAGGAGGGAACGACTTTATCTCATATCTCGCGCCAGCCGTTGTATGTAACGTCAAAATAGTTTTCCCGACACAATGTCGGCATGTAGTGTGCAAGGCACGTGCGCCTGCAAAAGTGTGATCGGAAATATTTAGTCTTCGAAGTTCTCCCGTAAAATCTAAGACACGAAAAATCTCAAATCCTTGCGAGATTAGATAATCGCACGCGATCAAAGAATCGATACATATATATAAATAATTTATTGTCTCAATTTTCGCGATGATTTTACGAAAAAAAAAAAAACATTAATTCTTTCTAAATCGTATACACGTTTCAAAAATGTCAAATTTTCTGAACGCAGTATTTCGATTGTTTAAAGTTTTCTGAGCTGAGAACTCTCGAAGTTTTTCTCCAGATCACACGAGATCAATTGTATCATTGCATGCTCTCACATTTTGTAATTATAATGTCTAAGAGATGTAATCACAAAGAGAGCGATAATAATTGTAAAGCGCGAAATCAGCAGCGCAGTGATATTTCTGTGTGTATTTCTCAAAAGCCGCGCAATATACTACACGTCGGAATGGTCAAACAATGCATTGTAGGAAAGAAGAGGCTGGCATTATACTCGCGGTTCGCAGGATCGATCGCGTCCGTTCTTTTGACACGATGATGGAGATAGACGGGTGCATACGCGGGTAAGTGCACGACAAAAAAGTTCTTTTGTTTTAGCACGGATACGTAAATACTTTGCCGGCGAAACCGGGTTAGTCACGTAGCACAAGTCAACGAAAAGTTCATGGCTGATGGTGCGGCCTGAGTGTCGGAAAGTGCAACAGTTTGTTATCAGCACCTCTGTAAGCTGCCAATAATGACACGGACAAGCAGGCAAATAAAAAAACCTACTTTGAACTGATGAAAAAAATATTTTTATCTACTTTATATTTGTATAAATAAATAAATAAATCACATATAATTTTTAATCAATTATTTTTTGCAGGAATAAATAAAACTCTCGCAGAGAAAAAGAGAAAGAAAGAGAGGAAAGCGTGTATAAACTTTGTGTATAGAAAGTTGTTTCTGTGTACAAGCTATATTGCCGTTTCTTGCACGGTATCGGAATTGGTATTTGCAAAAAGATCCGTGAAAGAAGGACGAATTTATCGTAACGCTGAATAGAAATCGGCAGCTGGATTGACATCGCAAAGTGAGTGCAAGAAAGTGCACTTGCGTTTTTCTTTGAGTTTTATCAAGAGAAAAAAAATATATTCTAAGATATAATTTAAAGAGCGCTATTTCTAAAACTTGTGTGTTGCGCGATTTTGTAAAATAATCTATTATTAAAAATATTTCGAAATTTGAATTTTTCTCAAGAGTTTTTTCTCAAGAGTTTTTTCTCAAGAGTTTTATTCCGTTTCAGAAAGAAAATATAATACGAATAATAATAATATAATACGAATCGATGGAAGTTGATTTTGTCGATAGTAGTAGACGAACAAACAACTACCGCGATATACATTAGAGAGAAAAAAAAAGAAAGAAAAATACATCGATAAAGCCAATCTTTCCATTTTATTATTATCGTGAAACACAGATTCCGCTCACGGATTTCTGTAATGTCTGTTTTCTCATTCCATCCTTAGAAGAAAAGTAGTTTGCATAAATTGATGAAGTAATTCAGTCGTTATTAGATCGACAGATATATAGAGGATGAGTGTGAGAGCGCGGGCGAAAACGGGGCGGGAGAGTGAGTGGGATCGCAGAATAGATGAATCCTATTTTAAGTTAAAAAGTCACTCCCGTAACTCACTTCCACTCATTTCGACCTGCCCTCGAGAACCAACCCCCGATAAATTCTAATCCAATTATTCCGCCTTCGTCTATGTCACAGATGAGATCATAGTCTAGAAAAGGACAGCGCGGGATTGTTAAGCCTGCTGCTTGCGAACTAATTCCTACTGTTGGTTGAGCGCAATTCGGTTCCTAACTCGCGCTCGCCCGGGAATAGTTAGCGTTACATCTAATCACTATACTTCCTTTGAGACGCGAGTTTTCCAACTTGCGTCAATTCATTCGCAAACTCAATTTCCCCGGTTCCACACACATAATCATATTCTCTCATAACTTAATAAATAGAATATCCAGCATTTGTGAGTTATGTGTCGCACACACACGAAAATCGCCCTTTTATTATTATACATTTATTTTACATAAAAAATTATTTATTAGGAAGATAATTTGCAAAGAATAAGAAAAGATTTTGCGATACAGAGAAAGAAAACTAATATCTTTATATACACACACACACATATACACACACACACACACACACACACAAACATATAATATTTTTGATGTATCGATAGTTCCTATTCGATATTCGTTTTCAAATGTCAATGTCGAGATGACGATATCGAGTTTTCAACCTTTGCGACCCTTGCGTTGTTCAGATATTATTGAGTTGCATTATTGGCGCGACTTCACGTGTAAAGGACATATAAACGTTCCTGTCTATGCACTACCTATCACGAATTGTTATTAATGTAGAAAATATATATATTGTTTATAAATGTCAAAAATAAAGTATCTTGATATGAACGTGAAAGTGTTTTTACGAGTTTATTAATTTTCAAATTTCTAGAAATTTGAAAGCGTTGACATTGTATATCACGTACATTGTATATCACGATGCTACAATATATTATATATTAATAATTAATTACTATATTATATATTAATTAATGCAAAAGTATCTTCATTATTTAAATAATCAATCTACTAAAATCACTGTAGAGCGACGCGGAAAAAAAAGAAGCGGGGCGACGCGCAGCAAGGACACGGTGATGACGGAGAGATGAAGGTGGTTGGATGCCACCGCGGCATCCAGGGGTATGAAGAGAGTTGAAAAGAGAGAGAGTCTCGCGTCGTGGGACGGCAGAGGGTGCGGATGTACCGGCGGGGGTGGTAGGTAGACGCGCGGGATAGGGATGCTGCGTGAGAAGCAGAGAGAGGTGTTTCAGTCGCGCGGCGGCTCTTGGCCCGGTTGGTCGATCAAGTTGGTCATTCGGTGCAACAACCAAAATACAATATACGATAGAAAAACAAAAAATCATTCTCGGTTTCACAACAAACGCAGAGTATCATCGCGCATTTTTTTTTTCTCACGATAATGATAAAATCCCGGAGTGCGTACGAAGTCGCGTAAATTCGCGCATAAAGAGGGCAATCGGCGTGAACAACCACCTGTGTCGTCATCGTCGTCGTCGCCGTCGTCATCCTCGCGTGATACGCGGATAACTCTAGTTCGGACACACACATATACACACGCTCGGCCACGCGCTTCGTGAACTTTCGCCGATTGTCCATCGCGCTCTCGCGACACTTCGCGTTCGTTGCGAACCGCGCGGAAAAGCAGTAGCTTGTCCTCGTTCGCGCCACAGTTAATCTCGCGAAGAGTCAAGGTCGTCCGGAGAGGATTCTCCGCCGCTTTCCCATTCCGCGCGACGTGTGCGGGGACTGTGCAACAATGTAGAAATTCGAGGAGTTCCGAGACCGAATATCGCTGCCGGCCGAATATCGAGACCGGCGATCATCAAGATCGCAGATACGACCATCAGGAGCCATCGGGGATCTTCTCGATGGAGGTAAGCGCCGTGTGTGTTACAAGCCCGAGTGAGTTTCCGAAAACTCGTTCGTCCGACAATTCGCACGGGGATTGTTCTTGAAAATAAATGAGATCTCGTGAGAGTTTGTTTCCCGCGGCGATTCGGAAGCCATATTTTATTGCTTGTTGCTTGACGCGCGCAATAATTCGGACGGCGCGCCAAGTGCTTCGACGCGATTAGGATTTTTCGAACGTAAAAAAAAAAAAAAAAAGCAAAGCCGCGTTAGACGATAACAAGCGCTGACCACTTAAATACAAGTTCACACTGTGCACATATGCTTTTAGAGAGAGATAATGATATATGTAAGAAAGATGGCTTCTAAGTATTTCTCACGGCGAATATGTTTGATGCGCTCGTTTCACGTGCGCTTTATGCTCCGACGCACAAGGTTATTATTTAATCGATCGCTTTTACGTGATAATTTTAACCTGGCGCGTTTTTTTTTTTTTTTTGTTATTGATTTGCATAATTCTGTCAATCGAGATATTTTCCAGGCAATATGGAAATTTAAATTGCTCGGAAATGCGGCAGAGACGGCTATAATAAATATAGCCTTCAAAACGGATGTAATATTTAATGCGCTATATTACACACGCGTGTATACAAATTAAATATTAATCCCTTGAGCCGAAGCAGATTTTTTTTTTTAATAAATCTTTCATGTACGTGAATAATCATATGTATGTTTTAAATTGCGCCGGAATATTTTGTACGTTCATTGCTTTCTATTTATTACAGAGTGCGAAGTAATTATTGATCGATCATTTTCGGGACACTCGTTCACGGGTCATTTGCTGATTTCAGTTTGTCGCGCAATTGTTTGTATAATCAATTACACGCGCGAATATAAGTGTGTTTAATAAAATATTCGTACATTTGTTTTTTGGAAACCATTATTAAATATAATGACGAGAATTACCGCGAAAAATTTATAATATCTTTATTAATATCAAATGTATTGACACATGCCGACGAAGCTTTTCCGCATGTGATTCTCATTTAAAACAGATAGATTTTTATTTAACGAATATTTTGTGTGATTATACATATGTATACATATATATTTATTTTTTTTTAAATAATAAAAACCGCTCGAGCGGAATTATCTGCTAATGAGCTGCTGCGGTAAGGTGTAAAGGCGACTTTTTTTATGGAGCCTGCGGGCTTTTGTTCGAAATATTTTTCTGCCATACATCGAGTTTATATGACTAATATTCGAGATGGTAATTCATCAAATGTGTTTCGCGCTCTGCATGCAAATTCCGTATTTTGATGTCAATTCTTTTAACATCAATTTTTCGTAATGTTATCTTCGTAATGTTATCTATTAAATATTGTTTTAACAACTCTTCTGTAACAAGAAAAAAATAGTGCAATTATCAGATAGCGTTTTATACACAAGAGAGTATCAAGATGCAGTTTCGATGCACGGTTTCTCTCAGCGCAATCACTCTTACGCCAGCCATTTGATCAATGCCGAGCTTTTATCTTCACGCACACAAGAGTTATAAAGAAAGCAAACATTTCGTAACATTGACACGAAAATCGGAGATTTTCCTTCTCAAGAAACGCGTGTCTCCCGACGCGTATCACGCGATTTGTGTGCATAATCAATTCGGTTCGTACGCCGCCACCTCGCCGATTGGCGGAAGCTCGATAAAGCGCGACGACGTTTGATTGCGCGCGGATTGGCTGAAAAGCCCAATGCCAGCGTATGTGAAATCACAGTCAAATGTGCGTGTATGTATACATATGTATGTATGAATACGACAAAGCAGCACCTCCGTATGTGTTTACATTGTGCTCAGCCGTACGTCGCGTCCTCGTGCGCGAATCGCTTCAAAGCAACCCGAAATATCTGTTCCGCCGCGATGGTTACCATTGCGCAAACAGACAAATACATTTTCATGGAATGTAAAATATGGAGCAACGGTTACTGCCGCATGAATTAGTGAACATAGTTTCCATCTCCATATGTATATTTCACCGAGGCTGATAGCAAATTCCTTCACCCCCCTCCCTTTCTCCGTCTATCTCTGACAACCATAATTCATAGTTCACGGGAGGATAGAGCATAACCTTAACCCTTTCAGTCTCTCTCCGACGCATTCGCGGAATGACAGTGTAATATTGAAACGTTCCCGACTGATGTCTGAAGATATGATCGGACTGGTATGTCGAGATCTAACGCGAGACTTGATTTCGGACGTTTAAGCACGCTATCAGATGAAATTCTCATCTCGGATTTTGTATTATAATTTTGTGTGTTATTATATTAAATATCTCGTCCCGTTGTATATATATTCATCAATTGGTAGGATTTATATTTTATATTGAAATTAAATATTTCATTAAAAACAAAATTGATACCCTATTATGAAATTACACATCTCGAAAATTAGAATATATTAATTATTCGCATATAATTAATTTTGTTAGGCGTTACGCGATTGAAAATATTTACGACAAACAGAAATTTTTCTTAAAATATCCTTATTTGCCCGAAAATCCAGCTTCTAGTTAAAGCTATTAGTTTGAAATATAGAAGTTTCTGTTTTCGTCGAGAAGCTCAATGGAGTACTAAACCGGTTGACCCTATGTGAAACGAGTTTGTTTACAAAGAGATCTCTCTCTCTCTCTCTCTCTCTCTCTCTCTCTCTCTCTCTCTCTCTCTTTCTCTCTTTCTGTCAGACGTCGTTGTTTTGTAGAAGCAAAGTTTAATATTATAACAGAAAACCCCGAGATCTCTCTCTCTTTGTATAGTGTTTTTTTTTTGGAGAAAGAATAAAAAGAGTGTCGGTAGCCACATATTAAATTTATTTATCAAACAATAGAGAATCGTTTTCTTTCTCGTGTATGTCCCGCAGATATAATTTGTTGCGGTTTTGCGCGTACATTCAGTTACAAAATATCGATAATGTTTTGATCGATAAAACGCATTTATTGTAACGTTACACAGGAAAAGCCGCGATAATTATATTTATTTTTACATTTTTTACATGTGTCGGTCATTCAATTTGTAAGTTCAATTTTATTTTTTTGGTTTTGAAACTGAAACCGTTCTAGTGATAAATAAATAAATACATATATGTATATATGTATATGTATAAATGTCAGTATTGATAAATATTAAAATATTTTATATAATATTTTTGATATTTTATTTCTTAATATACGTTTACAAAAAAAGTATTACAAATTTATTAAATTTATTAATAAAATTGTAATATGTGATGTGTGATTATTTTGAGATTAATAATCTGAATTTAATTATAATTTATTTATAATTTAATTAACGAATGGTTGTCTATCTTCTATAATGTTTGTTTGCTCGCATTATGTGTGTGTGAGAGAGAGAGAGAGAGAGAGAGAGAGAGAGAGAAAGAGAGAGAGAAGGAGAAGGAGAGAGAGAAATACTTTTTCTCGACTTACCGCAGAAACAAACAAGAGAACAATTATTTTTAAACACACGTTGCAACTGTCAATGTTAATTATTTGTTAGATTACGTTACATATAGTCATGAACATACAATAGCGTTCACAAGTATTTCACGACGACGTTTTATATACGGTTCGCGTATTTTATCACTTGCAAGTTTTTCATGTTACACGCGACTGTTAAATGGTTGGCCGAGTTTTTTTACGTTCTGCGAGAGCGCAGGCTCCATGTTTCATAATCAAAAAGGAAAATAACGAATACACAAGTTCAAATTAACTGGACCGGAAATTTATGTCGTGTGGCGCGGGGGTGTTCCCGATTTTTGTTTCGAGGTACGAGTTTTGCGTATTGAATGCGCAATTGCATTCTTATTCACGAAAACGAAATTTAACCGTTATAGCCTCGCTGATACGTTTCGATAATGGTGAGATTTCGTAAATAAGGCAAACGAAATTACTAATTGTAAGTGTAATCAGGATAATTAACACGAGAGAGAATCACATTACTTCATTACCAGAAACGCTCTTACAATATAGTTTTACACAATACAGTCTCGCACAATATAATTTCTATAATATCGAAAAAATTATAGATTTGCTCGCAATATTAGAGGATTATTTTCGTGTGAGTTTTGTAAAGAAAGTTTTATAGAAAGAAGATAAACGTCTTGGAGATCAATAATTAATTTATAATAATTTACCACGATCAATTGCCACAATAAATTGCAAAAACGGATGACATAGAAAAGTGTCGAGATTTTTTCCGAAACAAATATATATTTTTAAAAAAACTTCACAAAATTATGACAACAGTAATTTTAGCGTTTAATTTTCTTTCGTATTTTGTAAAATTTCGCTTGTTACACACATTTGCGAAAATTTCGCACGTTGAATCGAATCATTAGGGATGAATCGATCGACAACTGTGCTTAATCGGCTATGCTTAAACAATACGCCCTGTCTGTACGCGACTCGCCGTCGTTGCTATAAATAAACGAGCTATCTGGCCGAAATTTCCATCGCTAAATTTGTCATAGTGTCACCGTTTTTATACGCAGCACCGGATATTCAGGAAGCGAAAATTTGTGTTCTCGTCACACATTTAACCGTCAAATTTGATGATCGGCCGATTCTCGAACTGTGAACCCCCTTCCCCGCGTTTATATTCTACAGAATGGCCAAACCGTGTTGGCGTTAAATCCGAAACGGGAATACGAGCTCTGAAGACCTTCCGTGTATTCTCGCATGTATACAACATCTCCGTAACGCAATATCTCTTGTGGTATGGTAGAACATTCGGCAGTAAATTTGCGATGAGAGACACGAATCAATACGAGGGTGTTCGGAAATTAGCGTTAGATAAATTCATCAAGACGTGTTGTTGTGTTTATCTTCTTATTATGCAACAAGACGAGAAGTTTCAGGCGCGATCCGAAAATAAATTTGCGAACGCTTCTGCGGATTATTTAAAGATTTTAATAAGAAACGCGGAAAAAAGAAAAGCGGATGTGTCAAAGTTAACACGTTTTACAGCTACATTTCTTTCTCTCCTGTAATTGCGGAGAACTTTTAGAAACTACAATATAGAAGAACGCGTTTTTCTCTTGCACGCGTATATAATCCCGGCGAAATGAAAAACGCAACGCAACAGAATTAAATGCGACTTTCTACCCCCGAGAACGGCGCGTTTGAATTTTGCACGACTTAGCTTTTATTGGATTCCGTACTTGTTCAGGTTCTGTGTTAAAAGCTATTTCAGTTAAACGGCTTCTCTTATTAATCGCGTCAATATTGCGCACGTGCTCAGAAATGAACTCCGGCAGTGAAAACTTCGCTATTTTAAAAGAAAAGACGCGGTAAATTATTTTCGCAATGGCCCATATTCTTGTGACCGCAACGTTTATCAAAATTTTAAAATAAATAAGCCGGTGCTTCAAAGTGCATTTATATTTTGTGTAATGTCGCGCACGTATAAACAGAGAATTCATAAAACTTTCTAACTAAATAGTCAGATAAATTTAATTAATTTCTTATTCTTCTTCATTTAGTAATTGTTAATTAATTTCAGTCTGAGTAAAAAATGTGTTTTACTCGGAGTAAAAATAATATTTTTTTTTAATGTTTAAAAAATGAAATTTGTTTTTAGATGAGATCACTCTCCGCTGTTTCTTTATTTCTTATATTTGATTTAAATATACTTCTATAATATTATTTTAGAAACTATACTATGATATTATATATTTGAAAAAATAACGTTCGTTTTTCCAACGAAGCAAACATCAAGTTACGTATTACTTGTTTTACGTACGCGCAGAAATTAATGAACAGTTACGTTTCCGAAAACCTCGACTACCAGGAAAAGGCAGTAATACATTTGGCTTTCTAATAAATCGGGTTTCAGTGCTGCAGAGCAAGCAGCAGCCAAACTCCATGCGGAAGTTCATCGAATATGGAAAACTGATTGAATTTTTATTTTATTGCGTGTTTCGCACGCGGGCGAGCGTCGGGGACGTGGCATATTTTCACCTCCATTCATTTACGGGAACCGTGCCAACTCGATAGAGCACAATGAATACGGTAAATTATTGGCCGGTGTCTATTCCTTTTCTCGCCCCAACGCGAAGCGTAAGATTCGATGAAACCATTCCGCGCGCACGTTCGATACACTCAATGACCGCCTCGGTTCGACTATCGATTTGACGTTAAACCTTTTTGTTAGCAGTGATTGAAGAAACTACCTTAACATTGGAAAAGCTAGTATTTACTCGAGGAGCACTGCTATGGAAGTAAATTGTTAATAAATAAATAAAAAAGTAAATAACAGAAATTTATTGTATCAATTCCGAGCTTTTAAGTTTTCAAAAAAGAAACAATTTAGTTCTAAAAATCAAAGACAAGGAAAAAGCTACTGACTTTCAGTTCTTTTAATTGAGAGTCTTTTTGTAATTTATTTGATATAACGTGTCTACAATGAAAAATACAAATAACGCTATCGTTAAATTATTAATCCAGAGATTTTTCCTTCTTAAATAAACATTGTTTTACTTATGAGAAGTAATATAATGTTGTTTACAAAAAGATTTTTGACCTCGTGAAAAAATTAAAAAAATGAAGAGAGGGCCGATACGAGGTAACACAGGATGTTAGTGTGAAGCAGAATCATTTATTCATATGCCAAACGTTTCGATCAAAAAAAAGTATAAAAAACCGACACGGATAAGTTAAAGCCTTATTTTGCGTTTCTCGACTTGTATAAGGCGAAATAACGATCTTTCTTGGTTCTAAACATATTTGCGTATTATTGTTGTTTTTAATCCTTGTATGGGTAGGGATATGAGTCGTTCTCACACTCATATATAAAGGTTGTACATCAGTACGTAATCAGCTTTCAACAACAGCTTGTTATCGATTTCTCTTTCCCGAGTATATCGTCGGGAATTTATTATCCATCATGTTGTGCTGATGTACAATCTATTTACTCTTTAATTGCTGTAAGGTTTTACTATTTTTTTACTATTCATTTTCTTTTTGCTCATTATTTTTTTATACTTTGGTTTTTCTTTTTGTTTTGTTATTATAAATAGTTGCCACTGATGAAGATCAAAATCCATGATCGAAACGTTTGGCATATGAATAAATGATT
>QVOB01015937.1:0-25889 GCA_014839585.1 Pseudomyrmex concolor
TACGATACACGCTCTGAAAGACATGTTTGCAGCGTAAACTTGTTTAAACTGCAAACACTAACGTAATTAACTTTAGTAGTGAAAATGTTGTTTTTGTCTGTCAAGAAATTTTTATTAATAACACAATTGTTATCTTGCACGCATTGTTTTTTTTTGTTGAGTTAGTAATTTTTCAGAAATTTTTAATTCTCTTTGATTGTAAGCAACTTCGAATAATAATAATTATTATTATTGAAAATAATAATTCATACAGAACTCTAAAAACACACAGTTTTCTTCTTGAAATTAAATGAAGTTTATTTATATTATTAATTAAGTGAACTTTTAACAGAGAGACTGTATCCCAAATATTTTCTCATTAAATTTCTGTTTGACAAATATTAAAACTTCAAATGTACGGAACATAATCTGTATAAAAACATTTCATTTATTTTTTGAACACTCTCCAAGCATATACCTATATATATATTTGAAATTAAAACTAAAGCCATCTCAGTATTCTGATATCTCTGTAATAAAACACTGGCGCGCTTATGTAAATATAACTAAGCTCTTTGATACAAAATAATTGGAAGAAAACGCGATATAAACAAAAATATATAAAATAATCGGACAAAATGTAATGCAAAACACAAAAAGGGAGAGAGATACGTGCGCAAATTTATTTTATTTCAAGATCGAGTTTATATATATATATATATATATATATATACACAAAATATTTCAATAATTCTCAACTTTTCGTAAACGAGACTGACTGTCTCGTGATTTTCTTTCTTTCTCTCTGTGAGAGAAGAGACAGCCGAAACACACAACGATGAAAAAGGATCATGAAGGGATGGCGAAGTGGGGAAAGCAAAGTTTCGCAATGAGAGAGCCGAGACTCTCGACGATTCATGGACTCAGCGCGATCTCATCTTTAAGATTACATCGAGCAGACCATAACGAACCGGCCCTTTTTTTCTCTCGTTGGGACTGCTTCAATTCCCTGCCCTATCCTATATGATATCGCTTTTCCCGCCACCCTCGTCGTCTGTCTACAGACGACCGATAGGAAGGAGGGAAGTTTGAACTGCTCTTTGATGACGATGCGTCGCCAAGTCGCCGCGCTGCAAGCTTTATTTTATATGGGCATCCCGCGTGACTAGTAGTAGTACGGATTGAGATTCTTCATTCTCGGAAAGAAGAAAAGGGAGCACAGATTCGACTCCCACTGTTGCTTCTCTTTCGGATTTTGATCCTCGGTATAAAAATTTCTTTTCTCATGGAAAAATATGTAATATTCCAATATTCGTTCTGTTGGTGCATGCACCAATTTAAATTTTTTAATTCCGAAGGATCCTGTACGGGTATTGAGTTACGAAATGGAATATTAGAATAACGCGCGTTGTTGTAAAAATTTATTGCAACACATTTATTGAACGTATCACTATTATAAAAAAATCCTTTTACATTTTTTCTCGTGTCGGAGTTTATTTTGCCTCGTAAACTTTCGCGGATTACAAATTGGCGTGCGCAGTTTACGTCCTAATTAGTCGGATGGTACACGTGTATCAGTCGTGGGCGCGCGCTATGTCGGCCGTCAATTCATCAATCATCGATTCGGGCAAAACAAAAACAAAAAACGAATTAGCCATTAATCACGCGAGTGCCCCGTAAAAGCGCGGAAATTTCGAGAATTGATTCTTCGCGCAAAGTGTGACGAAATGAAATAACAATCGATCACACACGAAAGGAGAGAACGTGTCGATGGGGAGGGTGAAAAGAGCGACACGAAGAAGAAGAAGAAAAAAAAAGCGGGCGCATTGTTAAAAACATGGGCATATGGCGCCAAAATGAGCCACAAGGGAGGAGAGATTTAACGGAGAGAACGGAGTTTGCCGTGTGCATCCGCGTGTTTACCGACTCTCATCCCCTTGTATGCGACGCGCGTTCGTCATGTTATTGTGCATCACGCGCTGCACTCTTGTCGCCCTTTAACGCGCGCGCTCGTTGAGGCGTGAGGACCACCTCGTTGTTTTGAGCGATTGGAGGGCGAAGACAAGTTGACAGACCTTCGCGAACAGCACGCAGAGGCGTGATTCTGTAATTATAGATGTCTTTTTTCTTCTAAGAACAATTTTGTGATGTTTACAGCAGCATAATTTAAACACACACTTCTCTCGGAAAAACTCGAACGGATTTATTCGACAGGGAGACATGAAATAATTTTTTTTTTTTTTCTAATTTCGCGCTCATCGGAGATAGAAGCTACGTGATTTCTCTCTATATATTTTCGCGACGCGACCAATTAAACTACGGAAAAAAACATTGCTCATATGTATCAATTTCTCCATTTTCACTCGGTCACATTTCGTTTAATTATTTCGACTGTCTTCCAACGGCGAGATAAAAAAAATTCCGTTTATATCTCTACGAAGACGGAAACGTTGTTCGTATATTAGTATCTTAGAGCAAACAAATATTATTTCGATAACAACATCGACGACGTAAAAATATTTAAACGGAACAATAAAAACTTTTAACAAAGGAAGTGCACACACAAAATTCGTCTTCCAATTAAACTTTAGTTTTTGTTGGCGGGACGATATTTTTTTTATTTTTAACAAACAGCCAGAGAGAAAAATCCAAAGAACGAAAATGTTACCGGTTGTAACAATGCAAAATAATTTCAGTTTCTTTTTTTTTTTTTTTTGCCATGTCGTTGTTTTGTCTTTTGAGAGATAAACTCTCTCGCTTTACTACAACTATCCGTGTTCATCTTTCGCTGCGGAGCATCTAATTAACGATGTCGCGAAACAAGTGTGCATAATCTACGCCTGCAGCGTTGCTCGTTGAGCGTGTAATTCTCCGGTGAATGGCCGTTTATGGGTGGCAGCGCGCGCGCGTACGTGCAATTAGCGCGCGTACTTAAATAGAACACTTTAGATTCGTCTTCATTCTGTGACGATGTAACTGCAACGTGACGAACAAAGTCGAGTTACGCAACTGCCGAGAATTTCTCGTCACCTTTTCGGCGATTATATCGCATCCATCGGCGAATTAATACAACAGCAAGCGAGCGAGTGTGTGCGTGTGTGTGTGTGTGTGTGTGTGTGTGTGTGTGTGTGTGTGTTCGTCCGGAATAATCGCATCTTTTAATGTAGCGATAAAGTTTTAACCCGATCCGACCGCGCCGGATTCGCACAATCGTGGATTGCCCACGATTTGTTCCGAGAAATCGATTTCCTTATCTCTTCTCGCGAAATTCTCAATTTCGGGTATTAATCTTATCGGATATGATATCCCGCAAATATGATGTACGTAGTTCATATCAATTTTTATGTTTTCTAAAATCTAGAATCGTTCAACGTCCGCTTTAAAGCGGGGAGCGATCGAGACGCGATTTTTCTCTTGTCAAAATTTCGCGCCGCTTCCACGTATAAATTCAATAAGTTTTGAGAAATGTAAAAATGCGAGCAACAAATCGCGAGCAAGATTCTCAATTCGGATCGGTCACGTCGATTCGATTCAGTTCGTGGTTGTAAAGAAATCCGCGGTGACTAATCCAAGATAGACCGCAACGGCAAATTGCATCGAAAGGTGGCTTCCGTCCGTCTCTCCCTTGCGTCTCTTCGTCGCGGCGTTTGGTTCGGTTGTACAAGGAGATCCCGGGAGCGCCCGGTATCAAAAGAATTGTAAAATAGGCCAAGAACCGGCTCGTATATGTACGCGCGATACTTCCCTTCTCCCTCGTCGCTACGCGCCGATACGCGCGAGGCTCGATGTATTATTCAAACGGTTCTGCTTGCGAGCTCGCGGAACCATCATCCCCCTCGCACCGTTTCTCTCCGATCGCGGACGGATCATCCGTCGAGTGCAGCAATTGGCATGCTCGCGACTCGGAAAGAAAGAATACCCAAAAGAGACCGTTTGTTCCGAGGAAAGAAAGAAAACACGCACGACGGATTAATCTCCGCTAGATATTATTGCGAGATTGAGATATAATATATCGGAGAGATTTCTACAAGGGTGTGCTTTTTAATCTCTCTTTACTTAAAAATTAAATGCAAAAATTTATAACAAAGTGGTTTAATAAATTATTTAAGAAATATAAGGACGATTTGTCGCATTATATTGTATAATAAACAACATCTTGTTCGTTCGCGGCGTCGAATCATAAAGGATATTATTTATTATTTATGTAAACGTACATAGAGAGAGAGAAAAAGATTCATATATAAAAAGTTTATTTTGTTGAAACTTGTCAATATTCTTGTCGATATTACTAATCGCGTATATTTTGTTAAATAATTATTTTTTACGTGCTTTAATCAAAATATATCAATGTGATAAGCACTGATAATGCTATCGTGACACTAAATTCTAACGCAATAATACTTGATAGTAGATAATATTATTAATTTGTTCAGTTCTCTCTATTGATGCAATTTGTAATAACATAATGACTAAATCTTCATTTGTATAATCAGTGTAACAAAGCAATCAAAATTCTATTAATGCAATATTACTTAGATATATATATATATATATAGTGAATTCAAGTTAATATATCGTTGTTAATAGATATTTCCATTAGTAGAGATTTCCGTTTTATCTAAATACAGGAGTATTAATGCGCACATATTTATTTACTATAAAAAAATATTTCTCACTATTACAATAACATTAAAACAAAGAAACATCGTGTTTCATTTTGAACAAATCAATTCCCACAATTTTATCTTTTTTTTTACTTGAAACTTTATTAGCGATAAAGAACTATTCGGATCTTTGCTTGGAGTACGTAAATATTTACGTTTTCCCGAGACGCTTAATTAGAAAAGCGTTAGTCGCGTAGCGGGCAAAGACGATTGTTAATCGGCCAATAAAGTCGCGCGATCTCTTCCAGGCTGACAGCGGCCGACAATAGGAGGATTCCCGCGGGCGCCGATCGAGCCCGGAATAATGTATTTGATTTTGGTTTTCAAAGACCGGAGAGCGCATACAAACGAAAACCGCCTGTGCGCTACCCCTTGAGCCACGTAAACGGGGCCACGTGTCTAGTTTAAACAGGGAACAAGCGTCTCCCGCGTCGCGCCGCGTATATAGCATCGCGCCAATTCGAGATCCCGACGATCCGAGGAAGAGAGAGAGAGAAAGAGAGAGAAAGTGCGCCGAACCGTAAGGTATTGTCGCCGACCTCGAAGGGTTCCTGCCCGGAGCCCCTTGTTGCCTTCCCTAAACCCTCGGTCGACATCGGCCGGAGGGTTCGTTGGATTATTTCGCCCAGTTTTCGAGCGGACCATTAAAAGCCGGCTTGTTGGGGCGATAAACGCTGATTCGGCCCGAGAGTCTGATTCTCTCTCTCTCTCTCTCTCTCTCTCTCTCTCTCTCTCCCTCTCCCTCCCTGTCTCTCTTTCTCTCTCTCTCCCTCTATCCATCCTTCGTGTTGTTCACTCGTCCTGCGATCCGTGTTCTTCTCCTCGTTGACTCGTTCGCACGCAGATTCGCGTGAGATACTTGCTCGCAGGGACCAGCGCGGTTAGTACAGGTGTAAATCGGTGGCTTTGAACAGCGGATTAGTTAAGGGTAGCAGCGTTCATTTGCGACTCAGTAGAATAATTCTCTTGAGAATAATTATCTTAATAATTCAATAAATTTGAATAAATTTTGAGAGGAAGATAAATTTTGATAGAAAATTTAATTGGAATCGCGCATATATATCAAGTGTAAAATCATCATCACGGAGGGTTGCGCAACTTCTCCGCGCTACAGGGTTGCTGGGTTATCAACTGGGTTTCAATATCGCTCGCTCTTCGCGACCGTCCCACGGCTGTAGGGTAAAATAGGGTATAGAAAGAAGGGGATGTGCAGCATCGAGAGCGAGCGAGCGAGCGCCGGGAATGCTTCAGAAGGCCCGCTGGGAAAGCGCCTCTTCTCTCTATATCTATCGCGCTGATCCAGAAGGGCATCAAAAGGGATCTTCTTCCTTGCCATATCTGTGATCCCGCACGAGTGAATATAACCGAATTACGGCATAAATCAAATTTTTTACTTTTCCTCGTGTGCGCTCGCGCGCGTTTCACGCGCTTCCGAGAAAAATTCTTAACTTTACACCCGGTGTGTAAAACACTCGTTCCTAGTTGACGGGGTTTCGAGAATAAAGTTTACGTTTTGGATTAACGCGCGATAGAGAGAACGCCGCGTGAAATATAACACAACCGTAACTTTTGTTAACCTGATTTTTCACACGCAAAACAGGGAAGAGCGTTTACAACATTATAACCTTTAATATTTTAAATCGCCCGACACGGGCGAGAGATGTATGCTTGTTGCAAACTTCTCTTGCGGAAAAATTATGGCACAAATATCTATGATGTATTATCCGCATCTGCGTGGCAGTCGACTGCCACGTATTCATAGCGAATGGCGGCTTTTATAGTGGCAAACAACCGGAGTGCGCTGGAACTGTCTCAGCTGCACAGTAATAGACTGCCATCATGACCTGGTTTAGAAATGATAGTTCCAAAACTCCCCCTTGTCAAGCTTATCGCTGTGTGACCAAGGAAGATTATACCTGTCTCTCTCTTCCTCTCTCTCTCTCTCTCTCTTTTTCTCTCTCACTTTCATGATTTTGACATGCGCTCTACTTAGAAGAACTGTGTTTTCCATTCTCTTTAAAACTCCCTGCGTGCATTTTTGCGAAAACAATCGCGAAATAAACAAAGCAAACATCGGCTTGTTAAAACGAAAGCATTGTTTAAGCCCGCGAAACGTCGCTGCAAAAGAATGTAACAGCGGATTTGAAACAAGAACAACTGAGAAAAAACATAAAAAACAAAACATATAAACAAATCAAGCACGTAAAAAGTCGCATACGAATTTCCTCGCGATCAGATCACTTTGATTAGATTACTTTGAACTTTCCAGCAAAATTTAGGTCGTATTCGGAACCGCGTTCTAAAATCGCCGACAAAAATTGAACGAATTAATAAATTGTAAGGAATTTTCTAGAACATCTTTACAGCAACGGCTATACACGTGTACTTGCGGTTCACGTGTTTCTTGCGTGAACGAACTGCCGGTAAACATTGTTCGTTAACAATCGGGCTTGCCGAATTTTACCGATTACACGGAAAGCAGGTGCCGGCGGCAAATAGCGAGCAGCCAAGAGAGTAGTCGCTTTTCTTTTCTTCTCTTCTCTTCTCTTGTCTTCTCTTTTCTCTCTTTCTCTCTCTCTCTTTCTCTCTCTCTCTCTCTCTCTCTCTCTCTCTCGGAAATTGTAACCGCGCTAAAAAGACTTTGTGGAACAACAGTGAATGAAGTTTCTTAATTATGGTGTTAAATTCTGTGCGGTTTTTTATAACTCTGGCTTATAGTGCTCTTCAACATAAGCTCGAATCCTTACAAATTACATTCGGAATATTGGAAAACGCGATTTTCAGAGTGACACAATTTTTCAGACTGCAAGTAATATAAGAGAGTCGAACGGTGACAAAAATATTCTACGGTGTGTTAACAGTGATTTATATCAAAGGGAAAAGTCGGCAGAGCATTTCTAACACTTCGAAAAGCATTGATCTCCTCGGAATAGAAGCTGCGGAAGAAGAAGCTTCTATTGCGAATGTGTATTCAGAGGTAATTCAGAAAGGGAGATGCCTTTTCCATTCGCTTCCATCTTTTCACATGCAGCAGCCTTTCTGATCCGCGTGAAGGGTGGCGAAGACGGACTTCGGCCGCGGTAGATTTATATTCGCCGCTATTCTTTACACAGTTCTTACGAGCGGGTTTTTCTCGGAGTAGGAAAAAGAGAGAGAGAGAGAGAAACGGGCACGGAAGAGAAGATCGACATCGATCACCCCCTCCCCTCCTCCCGGTTAACCGAAGATAAGAGGAGCTGGATGAGCTATCGGCTCGGCGCGCGCGATCCTCCACTTAGGAAAATACAATTGGATGGTCGAAATAAATTTTCGCGGCCGCTCGGGGGATAGCCATTCTCTCCTCTTCACCACCCTCCGTGCTCTCGTCTCGCGAACGTCGCTCCTTTTCACAGTATTTGTTTTCCGCAGTCGGAACCGACGATGTCGGTATATCACGGGAGTTTGCTCGGAGTTCGGCGGAAAGATAGAAGTACTCGATAAAATAAAGGAACACGAGCTCTTCCCCAGATGCCGCTGAAAGCGAGAACGATCGTCAATTATTCGTGTTACGAAGCACCGGTGAGATCGTCTTACTGTCAGTAGACGAATCTATCGTGCACCTGCCTACGGGCATCTAAGTTTAGTTTCTTCTTTTTTTTTTTTTTTTTTTTTTTTTTTTTTTTTTTTTTTTTTTTTTTTTTTTTTCTTCAGATACTTTGTTTTAAAATATTTGAACAAAGAATGTTATTCTACTTTAAAAATTTTATTACAAAAATGTATTTTGATCACGTGTTTTACGTGAAACAATGAGACACGTCAAATTAACGCTATGGCAGACAAGTGTGACACGTACTTGACACTGATTGGCGAGCATTCGGAGTCCTGTAATCGAGCACAGGACGGAAGGGACGAAAACGGGATTTCTTAACGATTCGTCACAGTTTTCCGAGGGTGTAAAAGAGATCGTACACGTGTTCCGGTACACGCTCAGCAAATCCCCACGCTAGGGCTGCACTTGATCAAGCGGATCTCCAGGGAATATCGACTCTGCTTGACAAAGAGGAGGACACATCCGTTCGGGTCACCGGTGGTGGTCCTCTGCCCGTGCAGGACGGCGCGCGTGCCTCGATCAACCGCCACCTTCCTTTTATTGCGCCTTTTCTATCCGCAGCTCGATCGTTGCCTCGTTTGCATCGATCCGCTTTCTCTTTCTCTCTCTCTCTCTCTTTCTATCGGAGCAAACCGCGGATCCATTCCACCGCGAATCGAGTTGCCACTGCGAGCAATTGCTTCTCAAAGACCCGCTCGTCCTTTCCCGGAACCGTTTAGATCTTTATTCTGAATCTCGGCGAACTGCTGACCGGTAAAAGAACGCGATAGAACTCGTAAATACGCGCTCGCTTTGAGAAGAAATATTTCATCGAGTGATTTTACATTTTAATCCGAAAAAAAACATGAACAAACTGAAAATTTTTGCGTAAAATTTTACATCAAAATTTCTCGTCACGTATTGTGTAAAGTAAAATCGGTCTGTTTAGTGTCGAAAAAAAAAAAAAAAAAAAAAAAAAAAAAAAAAACGTTGTATATTTTATACCGACTGCAATCTCTTATTGATTTATCAATCTGATAATAATTGAGATATTCTCGGTCGTGTAAATGCGCGACGAAGCGGGCAGGGTCGAGAACAGGCGAAAACAGTGCTCGCGTGAGAAGGAAAAAGTGTTGCTAAGTACCGACTAAGGGATTGTCAATACCCCTCTCCTCCTTTCCGCTGCTCTCTATCTTTCCGTCGACGTTTCTCTCCGCGAGAAGACGTAATTTTCTTTCCGGAGAGAACGGATTCCTCGCTTTTTTTTTCTTCAGCCTTGTCACTCCTCCCTTTTACCTACCGCTCCCTTCCCTTATCCTGTCGTCTTTTCCCTCCTCTCGAGATTAATTATTCGACCTTCTTCTCGCGTCATTACGGCTGCAAATAATCAAAGGACTCGATTCGGGACTTTTTTTTTTTGAAAAAACGATCGTCATTTAGCGTTTCGCGAAGTGAGTTCTCATTAAAGGCAAGAAGAGCCGAAAGGCGGGCCGAAAATTTAAGGGCCGAATTGAAGAGTTGTTACGAATCGAAGTCGGTCTTCCAAACGAAGAATAGACAAATGAGATAAATATATTTGATTTTCTACAATTTACTTGCAAAGACGCGCGCAAACGCGTAGAAATCGGAGAAAATAGTTCGCTTAATGCGGGACCGATTCCAGCCGCGCGGCAGAAAATTACACGAACATCTAATACATAGACAGTGTACGTAACATCGGGCACAGGCATTCCATCGCGGGTCCATTATCATATGGCGGACTTGGCAATCCTCCCACGTTGCTCTGCGGCTGAATTGCGAGAGGTTGGCTTCTCGGCAATGGCGGCGCGACGAGATACGACTCTCGCTCTCCCGGTAACACACAAAAAGACGCTCTTGAATGGAAACTTCGCGGCATTAGAGGACAATTGGGCCTTCCGTCGTCACGTTATTATTCCCGCCACCGCGGCCGGAGCACTCCTGAAATTGCTAGAATTTATGGACTCAGTTGGATGGAGGAGCGAGAGAAAAGAGAAGCGAACTTTTCTCCTTTCGCGGACGATGACGCTTATGGCGTTCTCTTTCTCGACGAATACCGCGCCGTCCTTGTCCCGAGTCTTGCTTTAACATCCACGACGAATGATCGCTGTCCACGAGGCAACGATCGCGTCGGAGAAAAAAAAATGATATGAGCCAACAAGCGCACTCGTTCTCTCGCCCTGTCGCGCTCTCGAATTTTAATGAGAAGTTTTCAAGATTGATTGATCTATCATTGCGGAAAATCGCGCGTAAATTTTTAACTTTTGCACGTTGTCGGAGATTTTTTTTAAATACAAATTTTTTAATACTGTTTTCTTTAGTTGTTACAATCCAATTTTCTCATTTGGTACTTTGATGCACGCACGCCGGGAGCACAACAACTTTTACGATGTTTTTTCTTCCTTTCTTCTTATCAATCGGGTCGACTTTCGCCTCTCCTCTTAAGTACTTCTGAACTCCTCTTATTGAACACCATTTGAATCGTGCGATTCGCCATAGCGCGGCTCGGTTTATAAGCTGCTCTTCCGCTCTGGGAACTTTTCCCGAAGGCGAGTAACGATAATGCGACGGCAGTAGCGGGTGTTCGAAAGAAAGAGAACGGCAGTTTCGATGCTTAAGTTGTTGTCGCGCCGTGAGGAGGAAACCCTTGAGGATTCGCTCGCTGGAAAGCGCGCTCGCGCGGCCGTTCTCTCTCCCACCGGGATTCGTTGTTATACGTGTGTTTGTACAGCATTAAAACTTGAAACTCACCCAGCGCGCGTACTCACACTAGAAAGGGGGAGAGAGAGAGAAAGAGAGAGAGAGAGAGAAAGAGAAAGACCTTTAAGCTCCGAAAGTTCCTGCTTGTCCTCCTTTCGGTATTTATGCCGCGCGTATTTCGAGAGCTCTTGTCCGCGCGAGCAAGCTGCAAAGCTCATTGGGTTAGTTAAACACATTTATCAACGTCGCAGTCGGTTTATACTTTATACTTATGACGGTAATGTACATGGAACATTTCGTCGCGACCGAGAAAACGCGTTAACATTTGCGGCGAAGGAAGCGAGGCTATTCCGGAGCTAATGTCTCTGATTGGTATTTGCACATATGTGTTGCCGAGAACGTATCAGCGTCGTTACGTAAAAGCTGACTCTCTCAGCCAAGTAATTATTTATTTCTACGACATATTTTATATTCTCGCTTTTCTCTCTGTGATATTGTATTTTATAAGGAGAAAATTTGTGTTTTGAGAAACTTTCTACGACACACACACATACCCAAGAATATTTTATTATTTATGAATTAGACCGTGGCATTATCGATGTTCAGACGCGAGAAAAACTAAAGTACGTAAAACCGACGGTCGAGAAGAGGCCGCGTGTTCGCGAAATAGCTCTCTCAATTACCGTAAAATCACATTTTTCTGCTGCTTAATCGTCTGAATCCACACGCAATTAGGTCACCGCTATCAATAATCCATTAAATCTCCGATATATACAATTTCCGATATATAATACAAAGCCGGGGCGGAAAACGATCGGTTAATAGAGTCCCATCCTGGCGTGCAACTTTTGAAAAATGGACCTCTCGACCGAGAATTAATACGAGCCAGGTGGGAAACTCAACTGATTACACCCGAATTTCGCTTCTCTCTTTCTGTTTAACTTGTTTACCAATATATCGCACAAATCCTGTTTTCGTTATTCAGTGGACGTTAATGTAATTTTGATAATTATTTACAGACGAGAATGTAAGTGACAAAAAAAGTTCAACATATATAAATATATATTCCGCATAAAACGAACGAGGCGAAAGACGCATATAAATTAAAACTTTTCACCTCTCTTAAAAACTCGACAATAAATAGCACTTTTAATTGACAAGTATTTAATTTGCAGTCTTCAAAAATTAAGGCACCGAAGTAAGAAATAAATGAGAAGATATAAATTTGTATTCTTTTTCTTTTGTTTTAAAATATATATATATATTATTGATTCTAGAATCTCATTCTCGTCTTAGTTTAACTTTGATGGTCTGTATTGTTGCTAATTATAGAAGGAATGAACTGAAACTTGTTTCTTTCGGTAGAGTATTTATTCTATTTTATAAAGCTATACAACTTAGTCAACTAACTTAATGTAAATAAAATAATGTTATAAATTAATTGAGATCATTTTCACAGTCATTTTTTGAGTTACAAAAATATTCTGACATACATAACTAATACTTTACGAACTAAACTTTAACTAACTTTTAATACTTAGTAGCATATCCTTTTTGTTTTATCACATCTTTCAAACGTTTTGGCATACTAAATATAATTTTTTTAAAATATTCTATGTCTGTTTTCTCTCATTCGTCTAGTAATCTTATCTTCAATTCTTCTTTATTCTTTATAAATGTTCTTCTTATTCTTCTGTTTAAATTATTTCATAGATTCTCTATAGGGTTAAGGTGGTCTGGGGACTGAGGAGGAGGATGTATATATATATATATATAAGACACTTTTGGACAATTATACAGTAGATATTCTTGTATAATCCGAGCTGTATGCTTCGGATCATTATCTTAAAATGTGAAGCTTCTTTCAATACCCACTGCACTCGGCATTAAATTTTCTTGTAAAATATGTAAATATTTATTCTTATCCATAGTATCCTCAATAAAAACAAGTTTTCTTACTCTTCTGCTCGATATGCAATCAGACCATAACGTTTCCTCCACCATGCTTGACAGTGGCTCGCAAATTTTTCGGATTTAGAGCTGTATTTGGCTTACGCCACACCATATGTCGTCTATCTGATCCAGATATGTTGAATTTAGAGTCATCAACGAAAATAACATCGCTCCACCATGACTCTTCTTTTGAAATCATATGTTTTGCAAAAGTTAAACGTTTTTTTCTATTTGTTTCGCTGATGTACGATTTCTTAATAGCCACTCTTCCAATTGTAACTAGCTTCTTTAAGCACTCACCGAACTGTCTGTGGACTTATTTTTCCCACTAGTTCTGCTGTTAATATAGGAGCACTTAATCGTGGATTTTTTTTTCACTTTCCGAATAATCTCTCGCTTTTCTCTCTCACTTATTATTTTTGGCCGTCCACTTTGCGAAAGTGATTCAATCCTGTTCTCGTTTTTATATCTGTTCACTGTATCTGCCACGGTGCTTTTTTTAAAGTAAGGATTGCAGCGATTTGGCGATACGAGTTTCCCTTTTCTCGATGAAAAATTACTAATTGAGGGAGATCAAATGAAACGTTTTTGCTTTTCCGAGACATCTTCACGTATTTGTAATATGACTGTATGAAGACTGAACTGTACGGTAAGACTAACTGTTTGATATTAAACTTGACGCGACGTATTTGTAAACAAAGGCTATGTTTTGAGTCAAACATTTCTAGGATAATAATCCAGCATTATTTGTAAATATATTGAGAAAAGAAGTATCTGTTCGAATATTTTTGTAACTCGAAAAAGGTTATGATTTTATTTAATTTATACCATTATTTTATTACATCAAGTTAGTTAAATAAGTTACATATTAAATAAGTTAAATAAGTTACATACATCTTTGTAAAGTACAATAAATACTCTATCAAAAGAAACAAGTTTAGTTTATTTCCATAATTAACAAAGATACAGACCATCAAAGTTAAACATATCTAGTGTCCGAATATTTTTGTGATTCACTATCTGTTAATATCATTACAATAGTGTCCGTGCATAAGACACGGTGAACAATTTAAATTTATTCAATTATTCATTTAGATTTTTTATTCTCTATTCGAGAGTTAAAAGTAGTTAGAGCGTTGCCCTCGATCGACCCGCGAATGCATTCCCGGCGCGTATCTATTTTTTTTATTATCACATTGTATTCCGAGATAACGTATTGCTCGCGCGATACGCCGTTACATATTATATTCCGAGGTTTTTCCGGCCGCCCTCGGGGCGCGCATTTTTCTCGCAATATTTTTGCGGGGGAATCGGTGGGTTATGGGTTTCGGAAGTGAGTACTACATTAAAGAAGGGGGGCTGTTCATTTTCCTACTTTCTTTCGTTCTCTTTCTCTCGCTCTTTCATAGTCGTTGTTATATTTATGGCTGGTGATCTATGGAAGTCCGCCCGCGCTCGTTGTGAAAAATCCGACGGGTAAGCGAACGCTAAGTAGCTCTCAAAACTAACTTAACGCGAGAAAAGTTGAATGAACGTCTCCGAATGATGTATTCAATTTAAACCTTGATTAACAACAACGATAATAACGGTCGAAACGTCAAGAAAAAAAAGCGATACATTAAAAACTACCGCGTGAAAACGAGATTCGCTCTCGAATTATGGCCGGCTTAAATTTTGACAATCCCGGATTTCACGTGGCGGAGGCTCGCTCAAACGCGTGTATGCACGCACCCCCAGGAATCCCGTTTAATGAAATGTCAATACTCGCGACCTGGGTTTTAGTCTGGCAGCGGCGCGTTACTGTCAAACCGGATTCGCCATAGTTTTGTCACTCTGTTTTGAGGACAAACGACGAAGGACGCGGATTTATAGGTTGAAGGACGTAGCGATTGCACAGAGGAAAGGGAGAGAGAGAGGGGGGGAGAGAAAGAGAAGGACTCTCGCTGCGACAATATTTTACGAACTTCCTTCTCTTGCCCGACAGGATTAAATAATGCAGATTGCAATTACAGAAAGCAACGCGAATTCGTCTCTGTCGTTACGCCGCTTCTCTCCAACGGGTGATTAAAACATAAATGAGATGACATTCGTCGGATACGAAAATATCCCCTTCAGGATGTCTCTTTCCGTCTCCAAAGTGGAGCGTGAAGTCGCTCTTCGTTTTCAGTTTTCTCGTGACTGCGGCTTACACGTCATTAGAGAATTTGGCTCGCTTGCGCGGTTCAATATAAACGTCGCGAGAATATCTCGATAAAGAGGAAAAAATCTGATCGTTACATTAACGTATTAATTGTTTAAAAATACAGTCAGTCGATTTTGATTGCAATTTAACTTATAATGAGGGATATAATGTCTATTTACGGAAATCAAATTTTTGTGTGGCAAAAATTAATAAAAAAAAAAAAAAAAATGAAAAATTGAACTACATAAATCGACGGCAAATATTCAAAACCGAGTATATATTGCGAGCGCGAGAAAATATATTTTCCAAAAAGTAACGAGCACATCTTCCCTCAAGGCACCCGTCGATATTTCGCATCGAAAAGTTAAACCACATCGGCGGATAGTACATCCCCCGTTTGACGAGAAGCGCAGAGAGATGGGATGAAAGAACGGAGCTGTCTGCCTCGCGACGCGGAGCTCTTGAGGCTTCAGCTACGTTCTCCATCGCTTCTCTCTTCGTTTTCCTACATCCGTTCGATTCTCCTGCTCATCCCTCGGGGGGCTGCGTAACACGTGCGGGTGGAATCGCGAGGGTGGGTTCGGAGGCGGCGGCCGTAGGCGCAGGGGTCGAGGAGCCTGTAGACGACGGGGAGGTTGAAAAGGTGGTCGGGACTCGCGCAAGAGTAACTGCTAGTAACAATGTTTTCTCACCCCTTTGCGTTTTAGCGGCAAGAGAAAGAGCGTGGAGCGGGACGAAGAGAAGTGATGCGGAGCATGCCAGTCTTACTCTCCCCGCGCGCTGCCACCCCACGTGGGGGTGCGCTGCGCTTGCTTATACACCCTCCGCAATCAATTTCGTCAATACCGCTTGTTGCGGACGAGGGATAGAGAAGGGGATGAAAAGAGGGTCGCCGTCTCGCCTGCGGCTGCCTCCCACTCTCTTACCTCTCTTCCCTAGTCATTCCACAAGAGGGGCTGTTGATGGATTTTTACGTTCGAACGACGGCGCGACACCGAAGTCACCGAAACCTTTTGTTTCCGCCTCTCTCGCTCGAGTTTTGATTAAAGGTATTATGTAAGTAGCGCCGGAGCGATGAAGAGTTGCGGGCTGGGGAGGTGAAAAAGGAAGGGTGTGAGAACGATGGTCGGCGATTAAATCTCGAAAGTGTGGGACACCATCTAAAGTTCAGGCATTTCATGAGTTTTATCAGTCCCTGGTTTTTTTCCTCGCCCTTCGTGTTCTGGCAGCCTCAATAATTATATCGGTTTTTTCACTGCCTTAATTATATCGTTAAATTACAATAGTGTGTACAGGTTTTTGTTTATTTTCATAAATAAAAAGAACATGGATGATAAATAATGAGAATATTGATTCTCAAAAATTGTGGGAAATTTCTTTGTTATTTCTAATTAATTCTTTCAATTTTTTTTTTTTAACAACAATTCATCTAACCAATTTCGAGGATACGATCTTGATTCTTTTGGTATATTTTTATTTTGCACCGAGATCGCTCTTCTGTTTAGTACTTCATCCCTCCCGCGTTCTTCTCGAGAAGGGTCTTGTAATAGATTTTTATGTTCGTGCTGCACAGCGCGCGCCAATCTCTTTCTTTCCCTTCTTCTGCGCTTTTATATCGAATCCACTTACACCCTTACGTTGCAGTTCTTCCATTCCGAATCGTAATTAATATTGCCATACAAGTAGCTGTATCGAAAAAAGATCGCGCGGATGTCGAAGAATTATTGCGCGGTGAATGTTACTTCGATTGTAATAAGATATAAATCACGCGGTAATCTTACAATTAATGGTTTTTTTTAAATATCATACAAGAGATATAATTGAAAGATTAAAAAAAAGGACAAAAACAGGCGCGAGTAAAACTTCAAATTTTTACAGCAACAAAAAAATATCAGATATTTCCCCCGCGATCTCTTCGGTTTCGACAAGATATATCTCCTTTAAGCTATCGGATAGAAGAGATAACAGCAAACGTGTTCGTTTATACAGACAGATTCTTTACATCCAGAGCAAAACAGTGAATTTTGTACGTAAGGAGAAAAAACAATTTACTTGTCTAATGCGCGCGCGTCCGTTCCCATAAATATTATTGCAAGGTTTTGGTCTTTAGGGCGACCGGTTACCACGACGCCCTCGAAGATCTCTCGAGATATGATGCTTTTCAGTAAAATAACAGCCCCGCGGGCATCTCGGACCCCGACTTCCCGTATTTCTTTCCTCCGCGCCCTTAGATAATTGGACTCCATGATTCTGCGCAAATACGACGGTAACAAACCAAACAGCATCTATCCTTGCACACTACGGTGATGAGGACTGCGATCGAAATAGGAAACCAAGAGAACTGCGTGCTATATTGAAATTTTTAAATACGGTTTTATATATATATATATTCGCACACAAACTAGAAACTTAGTAACAAATTCGTGGAAATCAAAATTATCTACAAATTAAAATGTAATTTCACAATTAAAATGTTTTTTTTTCTTCACTTTTATCACACAGCTCCGACGGGATTAGATCTCTCGCAGAGTACGCGCACAAAAGTTGCTCCTAGCTGCGCCCCGTACATTTCCGTAACGACTTCGCCGGTGCGACAAACGCATTCTTCAAACGACGCGACGCAATAAACCTAACCTAACCTAACCTAACCTAACCTAACGCCTAACGCAACGTGTCGCCGTAATTGATTGCTTTCCGATGCAGTGACGATTGTTTGAATGAAAGCGCGCGAATCGTAAGAAATGTCTGTCTCACATTATGTTAATTGCGGAATTTGCGATAAAATTTAGAAATGTAAAAAAATTGAGAATTTTAGATAATATCTTCCTTCAGTGTTTTCTTATTTAATCGAACATAATAACAAAAAGATACAATTTATTCTGAATATTCTTTTGATTTCTAATACTCGATTTCGATTTCTTATGCATTGCACTGGTATTGATTTACGTAATAATACTACACCGTTATACTCACGATACAACACAATAAATTTAATCACTGATCATCTCGCGAGGAATTGCGCGGGAGCAGCGAGAAATTAGCGGCACGCTCGCCGCACATTTCGGTGTTACGTTAGCGATTTGTTCCGGTCACGATAACACGTACTTAAGCAGAGTATGGTACGACGTGTACTCCGCTTGTAAGCGCAGTCCACTTACGTGTAATCTATTACGCGTTTCCCCGCCGCGTCGTCACAGTCGGTAGTGCCACGACGGCAAAAGTTATACGCCGGGCAATGTCGCCAAATTAGCGAAAGGGTTGGTTGCAAACTGAAATGGAGAGGCTCCGCCCGCTCTTTTACCCTCGTCGTCGGGGATCGTGGCCATGTCGTAAGGGTGGAAGGGCATCCACGGCCGCTTCTGGGCTGCCCTTGGCCAGGGCCACCGGTGTACTTGGCAGAGAGTGCTTTTCATCTCCGTAAATGGACCGGCGGTAAAGCAATTTTGGTACATTACCTATACCTGCTTCGCGTTCTCTTCCCCGTCGTCGGGGTGTGTCGACCCCGAGCCATCCTCGTCTTTCATCTTGCGGCTGTTACTCGATCATGACAAGCGCTTGATTTCGATAGGAAGCGTTCAGTAGAAGTCAGACGCACAGAAAGACCGAGGAATGATTTTGACATCTCGAAAGATAATGCCTAGCGTTCGCTTTGATCGTGAACGAAATTCGCGGGATTGGGAATTGTGTCTCCGTCGCCTTTGGAAGCTCTGGATCCTCGAATTCTTCGGAAGGTCTCTCGCATCTTCGAATACATTTTTTGATTTTTGCGCGCGTTTTGCATTTCTCGGATCTTTCAGAGCTTTTAGACGGTTTACTCTTTCAAATTGCTTGAAATTTAATTTTTTTTAAATAAATTTTTATAATAGTTTTGTAATAGTTTTTATTTCAAATAACATACAAATACACACGGTTGCATCTCTAAAACCAATTAATAATAAAGATTCTTAAGCTCGTTGAAAATTCAACATAGTATATATAAGGTATCTACGAGCCGTTCTCAGGATTTTGTGCGGAAATGTGTATATTATATACATATATATGTATAATACACATGTATGCATATATATACATATATGTGTTTCACATGTAATTTTTAACACGTGAGAATTGAAATTTAATTCATATAAGATGCTTGGTTTGCACCTCGTATATGATTGATCCCGTACATCCTCTTAACTAATTTTTTAAAATATTGCGAAAAAAACGGCCCGGAAAGCCGGAGATTCCAGGTTCGATTCCTGACCAGGAGTTTTTTTTCGCAATATTTTAAAAAATTAGTTAGAAGGATATACGGGGTCAGTCATATACGAGGTGCAAACCAAGCATCTTATATGAATTTCAATCGTGTTAAAAATTACATGTGAAACACATATACATATATATTCATACATATATATATATATATGTGTGTGTATATATAATATACAACATCCTGAGAACGGCTCGTAGATACCTTATATATACTATGTCCAATTAATAATGTTTAATTAAATTTTCAATGTAAAATCCGACTTTTTCCGAGTTATTCGAAGAATTCGTAGATGAGAGATGCGCGGCGACAATAAGCCCGAAAAACGATTGTCTCCGAGTCGATTGGGGAACAGAGAATCGTGTAAACGCGACGAAAAACGCTCATACGGTGCTTCACGGGCCGGAAGAATTCGATGGAAATGTTAAGTGGAACATGGTTGCTTGAACGCATCCGGGAAAATGTCAACGGGAGTGGAAGAAAATGACCGAGGAGCGACAGAGTAGTACGTCCGAGATAGATAAATCGAGATAGACGGGCGATGTCTCTCGACTTCCCCGAGAAATCTCTCTCGCATCTCCCCGTTTGGCTTCACCCTAATCGACCTCCGGCCCTTCGGAATTCGATCCAATCCATTTCCAAGGGGGAAGGGGTAGTTTCGTATACCCCTTCCGTATCCCCTTCCGTACACCTGATCTCCGCCGACGAATCGCCCTCGATCGCACGACGCAACAATCATTATTTATAAACGCCGCCGTGTCATTGTTTAAGGAGCGTTGCGAACGCTCGAGATATAAGTCTTTGCTGTTGCGGAACAAATTGTCTCAATTCGACGTAACGGAAGGGGTTGACAAATTTTATTGTCAAAATTAAAAGAGGCGATTTACACCGGCTATTTATTTAAAAAATTTGTATTACAAATTTCTATCTACTTCTTACACTTCTTCCGTCTCTCTCCGCTGCACAAACGTGCAGCGTAAATCCATACCACTCTTCTAAATCACGATTCGAGCGACTATATACGCAAAGGAAATAATCGTCTTTGTTTAACGAAAGAAATTGATTAATGCAATTCCTCTCCGCACAATGCTACGTTATTTTTCACGTGTACGATATTTCCCGCGTGACGAGGTACTTCTCCGCCTCGCAATAAGTAGCAAAACAATTCACTGAGTCATTCACCGTCCGCTATCTAATCAATGACTCGGCGCGTAACGCGTCGGTGATGATGCATGCGCTTACATCCGGACTGATTCGCATCGCGAATCTCCCTTGGGTGTTCCGCAACCGTCGACGTTCGGCGACGGTTACGAAACCCCGCCATAACTGATGGGCCTTTTATTTAATTACGCGTCGCACACGCATCTGCGTACCTCTCTGCGTCTTCGTCTTCTCGTCCGAAACTACTGCGCCGCATAAAAACGCCCCGAAGTCACCCTCTTTATGAACGATGTGTGATGTCGTGCTTGACGGCAGCGTCGTTTCATGAAAGCGCGTTAACAGTTCAGCAAGACATTAAATGTGTTGCACGGATATTTGTTTTCAATGAAAAAAAATTCTGTAGAATATTTTTTTCCAACATTTTCTTTTCAATTAAAATAAACGCGTTTAGAAAGTCGCTCTGACAAAAAAAATGTACTTTTGTTGAAACAAAAAAAAAACACAACAAAACAAAACAAAAAAAAACATCAACGCTCGATGATTAACGATTGCCGGTCGAGCACACGCGACGGGAACGAGTCGATCGGCCGGCAAGATTCAACGCAACCGGATACAGCCGGTATACCGCAGACCATGAAATTTAATTTCATAAATGGCAATCTATGGAATAACAGAGCGGCGCGTGTTTGTCCATATCGTCACACGTACAAACATCGGTGGTAACGTAATACGTATTTACGCACCCTCGCGGCGCAACATCCCTGGCTCGCAACAACAATCCTCTCTCTCTCTTTCTCTCTCTCTCTCTCTCTCCCTGCTCCGAATCCGATCGCGAGCTTCCGACAGCGATTGCGCTTCCTCGTCGATAGCGTCGTGGTAGGAAACACCACGGGCACTTCCGGGATAATTCCTCACGCACGGCAATCATCTAATGGACCCGAATTTACGTAACTCGACCGCGATCGGCGATGGAATTTTTCTGTTTCTCCCGTCGTCGATCGCCCCGAGCGAGCGGGAGATGATCGGCGATGCGTGCTATCGAATCAAGCGGATTCTTTCACGTTCGAGCGACTTTCGCAAATGAAGTCAGATTTTGCTCGCAATTTGCTCGGGGAAAAAGCGCGATTATAACGTAAAGAGGAACGGGAGGGAGGAAATTGATAGGGGAATCGTGTTCTTTGATGTATCGGGAGGGAGAGAGAAACTAGAAAATACATGTCGTTCGATTTTTACGAGCGTACCGCTCCGTTGATTTTGATATCGCGATAAGGAAGCACGGCGCGGCGATGTAAAAGGATCTCATAATTTTTCAACAACACGGCGGCGCGCGGGGCCAATAAAATTCAGTGATTTTTTTTTTTTTCTGTCCGAGAGACGGAATATGAAGCTCGCACGTTTGATTTATGGATTAAATATGATAGCACGCGGCGGCTGCGTGATCGACATGCGTGCGCGTTTTTTCTTTTTTTTCATTTTTTTTTTTTTTTTCATTTTTTTCATTTTTTTCTACAACGCGCAAACCCGATTTTGAAGCGGGGTAACGCGGCGCGTAATTCGCGCGCGATCGGATTTATTTACGCGCCGGAGCGACGTTGTAATTTCGTTGTCCGGACGCGATTCGTAATGACGAGTAATTGAAACGCGCGCTCCGGGGTTTCGCGGGCGGCGGCGCGGTTTATTTGCGCGTGAGCGAAGCGATTTCGCGATTGACCGACGGAAAGTACCGCCGCGCGCGCGTCACGCGTAATGGTATCGACGGATTACCGCCTTCTCGCCGGAGTTACGAGCCATCAAGGGGTGCTTTAGAGGCCCCTCGCTACGCGCCGTTAAAACTAGAGCGCTGCTGAATAAGCCGCTGCCGTCGTCGCGAAGGTTTTGCTTTTAATAGCGTCATTCGCCACCTTGTGTTTTCTCGCGCGTATTCGAGACGAGTTTCCTCATTTACGCGCGCCGTTCATTACAACATAAAATTGCGAGGTTTTCTCAAACAAAACTGCGCACGAGCACTATTACAAAATCCTTCTCTATACGTAAACTAATTAGAAATGTTATTGTTGTTTGAAAAGTGCGACAGAAGTTTCTACAAACTCCATAAAAGCTCTTGTAGTGTCTCGTATTTGATTTCCAACTTCGTCATAATTCGCGCGCGCGCTTGTCTACGAAATTCCGATGGCACTTAGAGAGCCTTTCGCACGGTCGGCAAGTCCCGACAAACGTTCTCGACACTATCGCGCGTGTCTATCTGACGATGGCCGCGTCTTGGCTGTTTCGTCGCGGCTGCGAAACCAGTTCGGCTGGAATCCGTTCGTCGGTGACCGCGAAATTTCACGCTCGTTACAAACAATCCGGAGCCGCAAAAAAAAGCAATAGCTCTTTTAACGGAGAACCCGCGATTTCGCGACGCTCGAAAACGATGAATATATATTTAGAAGAGTAGAACTCTTCGGCGCTTCTCGCGCGTGACAATGAACGTGAAACGTTATTTTATTTTTTGCGAAGAAAATATCCTTGTTTTTGACCCAATGATGAACCTAATTTTTATTCTTCTTCCGACTAATCTTGTGAGAAAGTTTGAATAAAATATTTCCGAGAGAGAGAGAGAGAGAGAATAACATAGTTATCTTCTGTTATTTTTAGTTTGCAATAAGAGAGAGAAAGAGGAAAGGGTTGCCATTGTCGCAAAACGCGTGGTGAGTGGCGGCATTGTCGTTCTCTCGTCGTCGTCGTCTTCTTCTTCGCATCCTCTCCGCGCTTCCTTCGCGCGCTCGAAAATCGAAGAAAACTTTTGAACCGCTGAAATAAGTCTTGCACCGATGCTCATTCGCGGAAATTTCCGGCCACTTCTCCAATCATCTCATTTCACTGACCGCGCGAGTACATACAAGCGCGACGAAACTCGTTAATTTTTAGTTCGACTCTCGGGAGAGATCGTACGGGATATCCTAGATTAACTGTCTATCCTTTCGGTGGATGCACGTGATGATGGAATTCAAAGTTAATATCCGACTCTCGGCGCGAAAATTGCGTTTATGTTGTTATGTTTGTTTGATTAAACAGTGATTTTTGCTCGTTCAATTTTTTTTTAGCGGAGAATTGAAAAGTAAAGATTGCATAAAGATATTTCAAAAATGTACACAAAAGATTTTACGATCTCGCGTTACATCACAATTACACACGTAACGTTCTTTTGCGTACGCGCTGCAAATTTGCATTATAACGAAAATTTTGTTCGACAAGCTTTCCGTTATATATATAATATAGTTCTACATTTTGCTGACGCGATCAAGTTAAATTGCATTCGCGCACTGACTTTCGACGCACATCATAGAGCATTTTTATTTCACCCCGTATGTGCTTTTTCTGCGAGAGAGTATATGGATAATAATCGAGTCATCATAAAATATGTCGGCGCGTTATTAATTACTTACAAATCGCATTACGGCGATTCGTAGTTTCACATGTTAAAAGCAGTTAATCGAGTCGTTATTACGAAAGTGACGCTAATCAAATTGCGAAACCAAATTTAAGCCGCGTTACGGTACAAAGAGGACATGTAACACATGCCCTTTTTTTATATAAATATAATTAGATACTCAAAATTAGGAACTAAATGTTAGCAATTCTCTTTTATACCATCGCAGTATAAATCGCTGCAGAGTGAAATATAATGCACACACACGTATGCTAAAAAATAAAACTTAAAAAGATTATCATTACGTCGAAGGTTTTACAGATCATATTCGTTTTTTTATTAAGACATAAGACGCAACAATTAATTAAATGTAAATTTCTTGGAATTTTAATTCGAATTAAATTAAATTATTTATAATATTATTATACAAAAAATTCAGAAAGAAATTATTGCGATTTTGTTTTTATTTAAAAACAGACTTTGCTACAACGGTCATAAAAACTACGTTGTGAAATCGAATGATTTTGCGTTCGCGATGATTCAGCGGCTATAGGCCGTTTGATTAGGCGGCTGGTGCTTGCAAAATCTTGAAGGGTCACACTCTGCGAGAGGGTGGCTCGTCGGTTTCCGTTTTAAGGGGCTTCCCACATCGTCGATCCGCATCTCAAAGCAGTCGTGAAGGTTCTCCTTTTATGCGGAATGCGGTTCTTTCATCGCTCTCCCGGGAACAGATCTTTTCTTTCCAGGGTCTTCGTGGTTTAAGGGCGGCCACGACTTTGCACTTTCTTTCCCGCGTATATATTGTATATATGTATATGTATGTACGGGTTGTTGAGGGATCGTGACCGATATTTGCGCTCACGTTTCTTCGGGGGAACCGCACACGCATTTTGCATTCACAATTCGTCGGGATCCGTCATCGAATAATTCAAAGTCTCTCGACGTTTACGATACGCGTACAAAGACAATTGCAAGAAGAGAAACGATGCTCTTTACTTGACAGTTCCTTAACTGTCTTTTCTCGATTCTGGCTTCCCGTGTCTCGATTGCTTCTTCCTTTTGTGCCGAAAACGACATCTTCTGTTTGTTACAAACCGAAAATACAAACATCCATCATCCAAATGTATAACGTTCGTAACACATTCTCTCTCCCTAAGCGAAAATACTGCGAAGTTACTTCTCTCGATACAGAAACAATCTATTCGTCTTAGGATTTGTTTACATCTCAATATAACGCAGTTTTTTTTAATAATATAAAGATTAGTTTTTTGAGTTTTCTCTCTCTTTCTGTGTTTGCTCATCGTTTCCCGTTTATCCCACGCTATCTGATGTAACAAACAAGTGAGGCAATTAATTTCTTTTCCGTCACGAGATAGCAGTTGTTTTCCGATTACGAAAAATGTAACAGAAGAGATCTGTATAGCGAAATAGGAATCTCGCCGTGATAGCTCTATTGCGTGATAGACGTTTAAAGATTAATTCGCGGTATTCTCACAACGATCGATGATAAGAAAGAAAGATTACGTGCGCGCAACTTGAGACCAGGACTCTCTCTCTCTCTCTCTCTCTCTCTCTCTCTAACCGATAGGAGAAAAAGGGTTGAGTACGATCGAGATAGGCGACTGAATCTCCGACGCACATTTGATGAAAAGGGTTTATGGTGCGGACAGAAATCCCCGCAGACAATAGTCGAATTAATTCCTCAAGGTCTAATCGGGCTGTAATGATTCTGATCTCTGGTCGTTGGGTTCGAGAGGGAATTAGCCGCTGGTATTCCGAGAGTTGCGGAATGAACGACAGTTTGATCGATGATTTAAGAGCCCTTCTTAAGTACAAAGCGGAATCTTACGCGCGTCCCTTTGTCCGAAAACGACGTTCCCTGATTTCGTCTCTCCTAAATTCTCCGCGGCTCTTGCATTGAGTTTCAAGACTCGGATAATTCATTGTAATAGCTTATCTCATTGTCATGCGCGAGGAACTGTATTATAATACGAAGCCGTGCG